>VZTL01071914.1:52064-65550 GCA_013400535.1 Scopus umbretta | reverse complement strand
CCCGCCCGCGGGCCGGCAGCTGCGGGCCGGGCCTCCGGCGTCCCCTCGGGCCCATGTCCCCGCCCGGCCTGGGCCGCGGGTGCACGCCCTGAGCGGCGCTGGCGGCCCCCCGGTCCGCAGCCCTCCCCTGACAGCCGTGTTTCGCAGAAGGATTCCTGCAGCGGCCCTCGGTGAGGCAGCATGGGGAAGAGCTGCAAGGTGGTTGTGTGCGGCCAGGCCTCCGTTGGGAAAACGTCGATCCTGGAGCAGCTTCTGTACGGGAACCATGTGGTTGGTGAGTCTGCGGGGGACGGGGAGGGAGCCTGGCAGGGGCCTGGCTCCTCTGTTGGGTCCCTTGGGCAAGGCTGTACCCGGAGACACCCTAAACAGCCAGCGGCGGAGGAAAGACTTGCTATCCTGCCCCAGGCCACCCGGCAGGACAGTTCTCCAGGTTGTGCCAGAGTCAAGACCCTGGCCGCGGTCCCCATGTCTCCCCTGTCCACCTCTCTGGCAGGCTCTGAGATGATCGAGACCCAGGAGGACATTTACGTGGGCTCCATTGAGACAGACCGGGGGGTGCGTGAGCAGGTGCGTTTCTACGACACACGGGGCCTGCGGGACGGCCTGGAGCTTCCCAAGCACTGCTTCTCCTGCACGGATGGCTATGTGCTGGTCTATAGCACTGACAGCAAGGAGTCCTTCAAGCGGGTGGAGCTCCTCAAGAAGGAGATTGACAAGTCCAAAGACAAGAAAGAGGCAAGTTCACCCAGGGGAGAGGGGCTGCAGAGTGGGATTTGCTCCCCTTGTTCAAGTTCTCACCCGGAGAGTCTCCTTTTCTCTAGCGTGTCACAAGACAGTGACAGGGGTCCTGTTCTGTAAGACTCTCAATTGTAACTGCTGTCCTGGGATGCTTTCTGAGTGTGCAAGCGCTCAACAGACCCTTCCTCTGGTTTGAGACACACGTACCTGAACAGGAGGGGAAGCTGCCAGAAGGAAGCACTGGGAAATGTGCTGTTTTACAGGCCTTAGCATGGAGGGGGAGTGGGCTGCAGGACTGGGACTGGCACTGAGGGCCTTAAAGGCAGAGCCAGGCAGCACCATTCAGCTCTGCATTTGGTACCTTCAGGGATTCTTCTCACCCTTTTTTTGAACAGGTTACCATCGTGGTTTTGGGCAACAAGTGTGACCTGCAGGAGCAGCGCCGGGTGGACCATGATGCAGCCCAGCACTGGGCCAAGGGCGAGAAGGTGAAGCTGTGGGAGGTGTCTGTGGCTGACCGGCGTACACTGATCGAGCCGTTCATCTACCTAGCCAGTAAGATGACACAGCCACAAAGCAAGTCTGCTTTTCCCCTGAGTCGCAAGAACAAGGGCAGTGGATCTGTGGATGGCTGAAACTTGTTTTTCCTTCTCTTCCCTTGCCACCTCTTCTCCCTCACCTCCCTACTTCCCTTGCACATATCTCTTGCTGAGCCTCTTTGGTGTTGCGGAGCCTGCAGGAAGTACGGTGGCATGAGGAACAGGCATCCCAGGGCTGGGAGTGGTCTTTGAGGATAAGAGAGGCGAGCCATCTCCCTGCACTGGGCCAGGGACCGGGACCTGCTCTTTTCACTGCCCAGTCCCTGCAGGTGTTGGAGGTGCTACAGGAGAGCCAGGATTCACCCTTTGCTCTCTGGGCACAGGCTGGCAGACCCGAGGGCTGTAGGCTGCTAGAGGGGAGACACAACACAGGGCTGGCCAGCAGGTGGGGATCAGCTCCACAGCTGAGCACAGCCGGGCCAGAGGAAACGACTCCCTCTCTCGAGCTGCTCTGTTTTATATTTACTGATACCATGTGAGAAGAGCCCATTTGCTGGCCCTCCCTCCAGCCCAGCTGCTGTCAGAACAGCTCTCCCTTGTCCTACCCTAGCTGGCTCTGTGGTGCTGCAGTGTTCCCCAGCAGATTGCCCCTTACCTCGCAGTGCCTCCTGCTCCTTTACATGCAGAAATACTCAGTCATCCGGCCCCAGTGAATGCATAGTGCAGAGCAGGGCAAGATACTGTTATTGAGGGCAAGGTGTCCGCATCCACCACACTGTAGCCCTCCTCTTCCTGAGTGCCAGCTCAGTCATGACCTTGGAGAAGCTGGGACTGTGCTTAGCCTGCACACCCTGATGTTTAGGGCTGTGGCAGCTCTTGTTGCCCATCTGTCATGGTGCTGACTCTCCTCTCAGAACCACCACAAGACAAGGGAAAGGTGTCCTGGTCCTGCTCAGCAACGCATGTTCCCTTCAGCTAGTCTGGATCTTGGGGAAAAAAAAAATGACAAGAAAGCCCTGGCTTGTTTATACTTATTCCTTTTATTTACTGAGTAACACAATAAAGCGATGAGATTCGATTATCAAAATATTTTCCTTTTTTTTTTCTTCCAACAGTTATAGTACATCAAAAAAATATACAATGAACATTACAGGAGGGGTACTGGCCAAGTCCCTAGAGTCTGTTTATTCCATTTTTGTAGGGTTTTTTGGTGGTGGGTTTTTTTTGTTTGTTTTTTTGTGGTTTTTTTTTTCTGAATCAAACTGTTCACATCACTCCAAGGTTATTTACAGAGGGGCACACATTATTGAGCGCTATGGACTATGCCCTACTACCTAGTACAGCATATGCTAAGTCAAAGGCAGTAAATGCTTTGGATGGCACAGGAGCAGGGAGGATTTCTGGAGGCGGGGGATGCGATAGAGGGAGTGTGTTCTTATGCAGCTTGTTGCAGTATTACTGTTATTAGAAGGAATGGCTTTCAAAGGGTTAAAGTGCCAAGTGTAGGAGTGTATTAGGACTCCACTGGTGGAGGGGTGACAGGAGCAGCCACTGCTGGCTCCAGCACAGGCTTTTTAGAACAAAATGCAGGGGAACGACCCACCAAAGCCAAGCGGCTCCTGCAGGCTGGAGCACGGCTGCAGCTGGCTGCTCCCAGCTCCCCACGCCCCTGAGGCTGGTTGGGCACATTGCAGGAGGGGACACGCTGCCCTTCTCTGCTGTGGCCAGGGCTGGGAGTGACTGGCAAGGCGGCCTAGGCAAAAGCACAGTGAGATAAGCAGGGGGAAGGCTGGAGCCGGGCTGACCACGGGCTGCTTGGCACTGTGATGCTGTCGGAGCTGTGTCCCTCCTGCTGCCCATGGACCCCAGCCAGTGCAGGCTTCAGTCCTGTGGGATGCGGGGTCCAGGCTGCACTTGTCCCCTGGACTGTGGGACCATCTCCCTTTCCCTGTCAAAACCATTGCTGCTGGGAGCCTTCCTTCCCTCGGCTGCTCTCCAAGTCACGTTTCCCACCACCACTCTAAGGCCTTTTGGTTGTCTCTACCCCCAGCCTTCCATACAAGTTCGCTGTTCTTCTCCTGGTGCCCTCTCTCCACTTCCCTCCTTCCCTGAGGTGGAGAGGAGATGCCCTGAGATGATCAATCTGTACCTGGAGGCTCCCTTGCACTCCTGTCCTCTGTGCAGCAGTGGCACTACAGGTCAGTGCTGCCTGTGGTGTGAGAAACAGGCCCTCCAGACGCAGGCGTATAGCTCCATGCTGCCCTTCTCCCTCTGTGCAGGTTTCCTGCCCTTGCCCGAGACGCCATCTCTTTCCACCAGCTCTGGGAAGCAAAAGCATTTCAGCTGCCTGTGTCACCTGTTGACTGGTTCCAATTCACCTCCCATTGCCAGGACACTATCCTGAGCATCAGTGGATTGCACTGGGCAAAATTCTCCTGAAATCTGGGCATTGCTTATGGCCAAGATGTCGGATATGTGCGCTTGTGCGTGTGGATTCCCAGGTGCACAAACCAACCTGCCTCTTCCCAAGGGCTGAGAGGGAACATGGGCCACAGCAGAGGTCTCTGAGCCAGCACCCTGGGCCAGGGGACAAGAAGGGAATTGTCTGCACAGAGCTAAGTGTTGCGTTGGTTTTTTTTCTGCTCCGACCACCACTCCTGGCTGTACAGACAGCACGAGCACCAAAGTAAAATGCAGACAGCAAACATGGTGGGCGAGCTGCTCCCCTGGATTGCATAGATCAGGGTGGGTTGTCACTCCAGCATAAGGTCCATTTGGGTTGCAACTCTCCTGCATATTTCTATTTACAGCAGCTTGCTGGGAACCCGGAGCGCCATGGTTACAGTTTTCAGACCAGGTCATCGCTGGGCTTTCTGAGCACAGTGAAAAGCAGAGTTACGGCTTCAGAGTCCCTCCGGAGCCCAGCTTCCCGCAGGCTACAATGGGAGCATCACAGGGAGAGTGCCAGGTGTAGACTGTGGGTGCTGCCTGCTCCTCTGTACCCGATTGTCCGGGCTGCTGGGGACGCCTTTGTTTTTGGGAGTCAACAGTAACTCCCTGGAAGCTCCTAATGGGGGGGTGGGGCTGAACAGCCAGGCATGGCGGCTGGCCAGCAGGCGAGCAGCAGCATAGCCTTTCACTGGAGAACCGAAAGTGCTTTAGGACATTCACACAGCCTCACAGCATCTCCGGGGAGGTAGGGACAGGGCTGTCCCCCACGGGTGGGACAGAGGCAAACAGCTGGCGCCAAGCACAGAGTCACCTCCTCAGGGAGCCGACACCGAGCAGCCCGGCTCTCCTGTCCTCGCTGTGCTGGAACAGAGCCTGTCTCCAGCCACATGCCCAAGTTGTGTGCTTCTCGGGGCCAGGGCAGGGGCGGTGTGCTTTCAGAGGGAGGAGGTGCCGGCCCTGGGCTTCGGCTATTGCTCTCAGAGTGAAGATACAGTCAGTGTGGCCGGTGCCCGCCACAGTGCAGGCTCTTTGGCTGGTGGGACGCAGGGGTTGTGGGGTGTAGGGGGCTGGTGGGCAGCACAGAAACCCCCAGCCAGCACAGGCAAGTGCGGAGCTGGTGAGGGCACAGCCAGTCCGGTCCAAGAGGGGAACCAACTTTCTGCTTGTGCTGGGGTCATTTCTCCCAGTATAAGCTGGGCTGAGACTCCCCTCGCAGTTCCCTTCTCACTGGGCTAGCAGGGACTGGCTGGCCAGAGGGATGCTCCTTCCCGTAGGGAGCAGCCAGCTCCTCTTCTTCCAGTCCCATCACCCAGCAGGGTGATGAACAAGAAATCAGCGGGCCGAGGACAAGGCAGCCCCTGCCCATGGGACACAAGAAGGTCCTAGTGACTCGGGCACCACCCTCTCCCCTGCACCATGCAGCTGTGTGATGGGCCTCTTGGCCGAGCACAGGGCTGGCACGGGTGGGGGGAGTAGCGGGGATGCACGGTGGGGCTGGCCTGGCTCTGCAGGTGTATCTTGCTCTAGAAGGAGCCTGCTCAAAGCAAAGGAGAAGCCAGGGTTGATGTCTACGACTATGGTTTCCCACCAGCCAGAAGAGCAGCCTGCCCAGGAGCGCTGTCCCACACTGTGCAGCCCCCACAGCACAGCCCGGTCCACAGCGGATGGACCCTCGGTGGGTGAGCAGCTCTAGTAGGGTGCAAAGACAATGGGGCCCGGCGTGGCGCGGACGTGGGCTGGTGGCGTTCGGAAAAGGGCTGGTCCAAGGATTGGGGCTTGGAAGAGAGTGGTGGCAGCGGCTGGTCTCAGGGCGAGGGGGCCAGGCATGGCGCAGACGGCGGCCGCAGTGAGCGGGCTCGGCAGGAAGCGGGTCGCCAGGGTTTTGGTGAGATGCTTCTGCAAAGCCAGCTTGGACTGCAGGGAGGGAGGAGGAGACACTGTGAGGCACCTGGCTGCAGGAGAGCCCCCAGCCTCAGTTCCCCGGGCCAGGCAGGCAGCCCCACATCAGCACCTGCCCACGTTCACTTTCAGCTGAGCTCTCAGCACGTCTCTGCAGGAAATGCAGCCCCTGGCCCTGACCCAACACACGCTCCATCCCACAGCCCTGCTTCCTCGGCTCAGCCACTCTGGGTCAGAGCACGCAGGGATGCACCAGTCATGACAATCTCCCCAGGGAGGTCCTCAGCCCCATCATGCTAACCCAGAGACCTGCCCTGGCTTTTGCAATGGCCAGGCTGTTGCCTGCATCAGTGCTTTCCTCTGGTGCGCTGGGATTACAATTGCTGCCAAACTCTCTGCTAAACTAGACAGAAAGGCTTGTGTCTCTGCAAACAAAATGCTTTGGCTTGGTTTAAATGAGCCGTGTCAGCCCCAGACACCCAACCATCACAGCTCTCCCATTCAGAAATCATGAAACAGGTGGAAGAATTACCAATGCTGCAGCTGTGAATGCTGCTGCCAGAGGACGCACAAGTTATTCCTGTGCTTTCCTTTCCATGAATAAAGATGCAAAACTTCTCCTTACCACTATGGTCTGCCCTCCACGAGGGGAGCCAGTTAGATGTGATCATGGAAATCGAGGCTTCAAGAAAAGCAGCCCTTGTGTCTTATTGCAAGAGATGGCTAACATAGCAAATGATGTTTCAGAAAGGAAACCAGGTGGGTAATTTGCAGGGAGACAGATACCTTGAGAATACTCACTGCGAGGGCAGCATTCTTCTGCAGCTTGTTATAGGGGCTGTACTTGGGCTTGGGCGGCTTCCCTGCCAGCCTGTCTTTGTGCCTCCGGCTGCTCATGTGCTGGGAGAGGAAAACAGCCGGATCACCCAGAGCCAGGACAGCAGGGGAAGACCCACGGCACCGCATGGCTCAGGTCCATGGGGGACACCCATCACCTTCTCAGAGGGAACCATCAGGTAGCCACCCCCCCCAAGCCCCCGGTGCCTGTGCAGAGGGGCCTGCACGCCTGCGCCCCGTGCCCCTGCGGTCCCAGGGGAAAGGCACGCGCTAGGCCTGGCATCGTCACCTGTTTGAGCTGGGTCTCCGAGTTCACGTAGATCTCGCACACTTGGCAGTGAAACGCCTTGTTCTGGATGTTGATGCTGCCCTTGTTGCCGATCCGCTTGGACTTGTGCCCTGGCCGGGAGAGGAGCTTGCCTCGGCCTCGCCGCATCTGGGTGCTGTGACCTTCCAGCATTGACTTGTGCTTGGCGCCTGGGTGGCAGAGGGGACATTCAGCTAACACTGACTTTGCAAACAAACCCAGCACCATGCTGAGTGCTGCAGCAGCAGGAAGGATGCCGTCCAAGCAACCCGCCTGACAGCGCTGTGTGTCCTCCCTCCTGTGGGACCCTGGTCCCCCCACCAACCTGTGCCCTGCAGCACTCACAGGCAGAAGGGACAGGGAGCTGCCTGGGAGTCCAGACTTTTGTCGGGGATGCAGCAGCCCATTCCCCAACCCTGCCAAGCCCTTGTGGCCAGCTGTACTTCGCAGGCAGACCAGAAATGCTCTGCTTCCCAGAGACCCCCCCCGCCTCCATGTGCCAGACCTTGGGAGAAACTGCTATTTAAAGCATGTGCTGGAGCCTGTCGCCTGTCCCCGGGCATTAGCACAGTCTGCAGAGCTGGGCACGCATCACCCACTGTGCTGCAGCATCTGAGCTGTGCCCAAGGTCAGAGGGGATCCAGCCGCAGAGCCAGGAATAGCTCAGCGGGGTTACAGGAGACGGGGAAGGAGGAACCCAAAATCCCCACACACCTGGGGACAGGACACTCTGGAGTGGGGGTGGGCAAGTAATTTAAGCCACCACTAATTCATTCTATTTTATAAGGCGTTAAGCAAGGAGCCTGAGTCCATGTGACAGCCATGGAGGAACGCAAGCCTGCAAACATTTTGTTTGTTTGTTTGTTCTTTTTCCCCAAATCAGTTCCTAAATTTGTAACCGGAGCTGACAAAAGCAAAAGGACACATTTGCAGCTAAGCCACAGCGATGTCCTGAGCTGACCCCTGTGCACGGCTGCTGCTGCCACCTCAGCGGGCAGTTGGGGCTGGAGGAACAGGTTCCCAGTTCTTGCTGGACTGAAGGAGGGAAGGTCCCTTCCCTTTAGAACCAGGGTGCATTGTCCTTGTTTAGCGTACTACAGAGAAAGGGGCGAGCCGGGAGCTAGCACTGCAGAGCCCACAGACCCCGTTGGGGGTCCCCTGCACTGCAGCTGCCGCCACCCGCCACGGCCCCGGGGGGCGTCCAGCCAACCCCAAGCTGCAGGGGCACCCTCGCCAGTCCCAGACACCTGCCTGCCCCGAGGGGGCTGCCATGCACAGTCAATGAGCCATTGCTTGCTGCTGGGCTTCGAAGCTCATTAGATTCCCAAGGGGCTTCTCAAAACCACCACAAGCCCAAACCACCAAGCTGCTTTTGGAAAGATTATCCTGGTTTTGAAAGAGGCACTAGGACTCAGGTTGCTATCAGCTTAAAACCAAGCTGCAATGGAATATAAAGTAGCCTCCAATCCCTTGATTAAACGTTTCTGAAAATGTCTTTAATTAAGAGACATGAACAATAAGAGAGCATTTGCTTGCTAAAATTCACTCCATAAGCTGGAGCACAGGTAAAACACCACCACTTATCTTTGCAAGACACCTTAATTAATCCTTTTCAATTAAAGCAACATTCATTAACGCTCACTGTTTCCCTGCAAGGCTGTGTGGTGATGGGGCATGGCAGGGCTTTGCAAGGAGCCCAGGATGGAGCTGCAAAGGGCCCATCCCCACCACTGGCGATGCCCTTACCGGTGTTGTGAGCCTCCAGCTGGGACAGGGAGTTGACAGTCACTTTGCAGGTGGGACAGTACAGATGCTGTTTGCTCTTCTTCCCTTCCTTCTCACTCTCAGGGGCCGAGCTGACGCTGCTGCCCGACTCAGCTGCCTGTGCCTCGGCTGCCTGTGCAGCCAAGGAGGCCATGCTGGTGGCATCCGAGGTGCCCTCCGACAGCTCCGAGGCCGGCGGGGAGCCCAGCAGGGCAACGCTACCCGGCAGCTCCACAGGCGACTCCTCGGCACTGGGCGTCAGCCCCAGGCTGCTGCACTCACCCTCCGGCTCCTGCAGGCCATTGGCTTGAGCTGGGGGGAGGGAAAAGAAAGCGGGGAAAAGGAAAAAAATAGGCAGAAAGGGAAAGTTGTCTGTGCTTGAACGGGTCTTCTGGATTCCACATAGCACCCCTGTCCTCTCAGAGACCATCTCAGGCACTGTGTGCTCACATTCATCCCTGATGAGGACGGCTCTTCCCCAGGTCTCTCCCATTCCCACTTTTTTCTGTGGCTTGTGGCAGCTGGGCTCAGCACAAAAGCCCAGGTGAGCTCCCGCACTGCCTCGGCTCTGGGGGATCTGGCTCCTACCAGCCCTGTCCCTGCACCACCCTCATCAGGGCACAGGCAGGGAATGCTTCCTCTCCTGCGGCCATTCAAAACATCTCCCGGCAACACCAAATCATGAGGGAAACATCCACTGTTTCCCCTGAGCAGCTGCAGGGACACACAGGAGCCAGGTTCCTCCCAGGTACGTGAGCTGCAGAGGCTCCTGGGCTGGATTTCCACCCCTTCCCCGCAACGCTGCCCCCAGCCAAACACGCTGGGGATGCCAGTGGAGCACAAAAGCTTATTTATTAATGCTCATGGTGGCATTTATGCTGCACTAATCGCAGCCCTCCTCAGCGCGAGTAGCAGCTGATGGTGGTGGCATGCTCAGATGCAAGGCTGCCATGGGTCAGGATTTAATTGCACTCTTCAGGATGCTGCAGCCACGGCAGGACTGTGAACACAAATGCAGCTGAGCTCCTGGGAACCAGCCAGGTCGTGCACACTGGTGTCACGGGCTGCCAGCACAGGATCTTCCCACATGTCCCTGCCCACGTACCTGTGCTGCCGGACTCCCCGCTGCCCTCAGGGCTGGGGGTGAAGTCGGCTGTGCCGTCCTGGCCGGTGGCCACCACTGCAGCCCCCACTGCCTTCTGCTTGTTCTTCATGGCCTCGATGGCTTTCAGCCTCCGAGCATGCTTGTGGCCCTTGTAGTGGGCTTCTGCCTGGTTCTGGGGAGGGAGAGATGGGAACGGCCATGTCAGTGCTGTGGCCAGACAGACGGAAGGACGCTGGGAGGATGGGTGAAGGGGTCAGCCCTGGGCCAAGGCTGCTTGGACACATTTCCAGTGCAGCCACCTCCCCTGGTGACATTCATCCCCAGGGCCACCTTGGAGGTGGTATTTTTGGCTGGGTGTAGTGCAAAGCTGCTTTCCTCCTCCTGCCAGATTGCTCTGCACACAAATGTATTCAGGCTGAGGTATCACTTTGCTAAGACATCACTGTGTTGCACAGCCGAGATAAGGACCCTGCTCTGATTAAATGTATCAAGTCACTTTTAAAAGAAGCTTTCAGGCAAAATTCATGACTTCAGAAATGTACAATGAATTGCTAGCTGTAAAAATAAAATAAAAAAGTACATTGGTGGGGAGGACACGTCTCCCATTGTAACCTAACGGGTGTCTAACATGCAATTTACATTCACGGGCTCCTTTCTCCCAGCAAACGCTGAATAATGAAGTGCACATTGATGGGTTCATGCCTGCACCAAACTGATAAAAACATACACAAAAGAAAATCACCCGAACATTTGTGTACTCCGCAGTCAGGGACAATGCCACATTGTCCCCAAAAACAACTACAGTTTAGCAATTTATGGAAACTAAATCCAATATGAATTAAGACACTGTACCACTGAGCAGCATGGATTAATTTGCACAGCCTTTTCAGAGGCTGGCTGAGGCTTCCCGCACTTGGTAGGAAGAAGCATCCCTTCCCTCCCCCCGTGGCTTTCCAAGGGCTGGGAACAGTGTCTGGGGCTGTGCAGCGACGGCCGGGTACGTGGGAAAGCAAAAGGCTCATCCAAGCGCGGGGCCTCATTAGCAAATACAATAAACTTCCCCCAGATAACAGGGTTGGGATGGGGCTGGGCTGCAGCCTAAGTAGGTCACCCGGCAATGCTGCTGCTCTGCACAGAAATACAAGTGGCATGCAAGGGTCTGCACCAGGATGTGCTCTCCCACAGACATGACCGGGGGGGCAACATGGGCAGGGACAGGCAGAGTCAGAGAGAGTGGCACAGGGTGCCTGCGAGGGCAGCGGGAGCGCGTGTTGAGACCAACTCTCCCAGCACCGCTCTTCCAGCCGGGATGCAGCTTGGAATGGGAAAGCGGTGCTTTTCCCCGAGCCACTTGGTTGCAGAGCAGAATAATTAAGCCCAGAAACGCTGACTTTTGCTGGCAGAGCAGCACCCAGCCCCAGGCTCTGCTGATACAGCTCAGCCAGACAGGGATGGCACCTCCATGGGAGGCAGAGCCAGCCTGACCAGGGTGCCACATCCAGGCCCCCGGGGAAGGCGAGAGCAGCTCCCAGCAGCCCACGCTGCCAGCCACGGAGTGCACAGGAGCGGGCCCGGCAGATGAGACTTCACTCCGGGCTGTCCTCCATAGGTACAGGGGCTCAGCACTGCCTCGCTGCCCAGGAAAGGACGGCTGAGGCCAGGGGACGCTCTCAGGCTGGCAGCTCTGTGGGTAACGCGTGTGCCCAGGCTGGGCTGAGCATGGGAGCCTCCTGCCTCCTCCTCTGCCCTGCACGCCATGCAGCACAGGCACAGAGGAGTGGATGGACTTGCACCAGTGCGAGTGGGGCCAGCCCAGGCAAAGGGCTCCGCGCTGCTCGCTGCCTGGGTGGAGGAGGCTCTTGCCGCTCCACTCCCAGCCCCACTGCCTGCAAACCCCCGTTCCTCTCCTGACAGCTTTGAGTGAGAATTCCCTTTCAAACCTTTTTATCAGTTTTCCCTGCAAAAGATCAGCCGTGTGTGATCCATTACTGTGCGGATCAATGAATGTTTCCTTCCTCCCCTCTACAAGGTGGTTGATTTACTTAGAATAAAAGGCTGGGGTAAAAAAAAAAAAAAATGTGCCACACCAGAGCTCTGGGAAGCCATGGCAGGGAAGATTATATTCAGTTCCCAAGGACCAGATATGAATTGCAGGTGCTGATAAAGCAGCTTAAGCACAAACACCAAGACCAAGGCAGCAGGGAACAGAACCGAACAAAATGACAAGGAGCAGAAAGAGTCAGCATGGCAAATGGAGGACACGGCAGCCCTGGGAGCGCCTGGGTCTATGGGCAGGGAGATGTCAGCAGAAACATCAGCTGGGGCAGCCGCAGAGCAAGGGAAGGCAGAGCTCCGAGGAGCTGCCGCCTGCATGATGGGCATCTGCACGGTGCCCCCATTGAGGGATGCTCCTGCTCAGCCGCAGGCGCTGGCACCGGCCCCGCTCACCCCACTTGCCCACCCAGCCCTGTGCTCGCTGGCCCCACTTACCGCAGAGTTGAAGCGCAGGTGGCAGATGTTGCAGGAGATGAACTGCTTCTTCTTGAGCGGGGCAGGCACGCCGAAGGTGTGGCTGATCACCGCCTTCTGCACCGGGTCCATCTGGAAGGGGAGGGAAGGCAGAAGGTGGCTGGGTGCCACGCCGCGACGGCTGCCCTAGCATGGGACCATGACCCAGCGATCCCCCCGCACTCGCCATGCTCGCTGAGGAGCCACTGCAAATGCTGGCAGAGCTCACACCTGGTGTCTGGAAGGAGTGAGTGGCTGGGGCAGCAGAGGAGCCCCATCTGCCACAGGGGTACCCCTGGCACAGGGCAATGCGTGCTGCGTCGATGCCTGTTCTTGTCCTTTTTAAACCATCCCTGAAAAAAAAAAGAACCTGCAGGGTCCGAACTCCTGCTGTGGTCTGGTGGAGGGGATGAGGGTGCTGCAAAGGCACAGACTGTGGACCCAGTCCTCCTCAGCCCCACCATGCTCCCCTGCATGTCCCTCTGTCCCCTCTCCCCCACCACAGACACCGGCATTGCAGGTGGCAAATTATCAGTTTCTGTTTGAGCTCCCAGTTCCTGCCCCCGACCTCCCGATCATAGAATTATTTAGCTTGGAAAAGACCTTTAAGATCAAGTCCAACCATTAACACAGCACTGCCAAGTCCACCACTAAACCATGTCCCTAAGCACCACATCTACATGTCTTTTAAATACCTCCAGGGACGGGGACTCAATCACTCAACCAATGCCCAGGCAGCTTTCCAAGACACTTAGCAGGAGCAGAAACCACCAAAACAGGGAGCAGAGGTGATCAAAACGAGCAACCGGCCACTAATCCTCCACGTGCTCTTCACTGGGGAGCTGAAACATCCCTGTGCAAAGCCAAAGATGCAAGCTATGCGTGCCTGCTGCTTGCCCATGGGACACTGCACAGCCCACGCAGGGGCCAGGACAGGAGGGACAACAGTGCCCACAGCCACGGGCACAGCTTGCCTGAGGCACAGTGCCCATGTAAAGCCACTATGGGCTGCCCCACTCCTGGTTGGGTGTGTGCTTTGCCTGCTCTAATCGAATTACAAGGCTGATGACTTGCAAGCCTGTGCAGCCCATAGTATCTTACCAGGCTTGTGCGCGGAGACAGAACAGTTCCAGTTATCTGCAATGAGCTGTGTCTTTCCACGAGCCCATTCATGGAGGGGCAGCGTGTAGGGGCTGCAGGTGAGGCAAATGCATGCAGGCTGATGACAGCCCCTGGCTCTTCTGTCTCTCCCCAGGGCTCAGTGTCATTCCTCAGCCCAGGCAGCAAACTTGTTCGAAAAGCCATAATTGTTTTAAACAAAATGTATTTATTGGGGGG
>VZTL01071914.1:33883-47133 GCA_013400535.1 Scopus umbretta | reverse complement strand
CCCCCCCACCCCCCGTCGAGAAAGCAAAGCATTCTCTGACCTGCGGAGAGTCTGGGCTGGGCTCCTGCACCCATGCACAGCTCTGAGAGCAAGGAAGGGCGCAAAGTTAAAATAAACAAATGAATGAATAAGATACAGTAAATAAGAAGGTTTCAAAACATTGTGAGCCAGAAAAGCCCATTCGCATCACGCATGGCTTCACGTTTTCTCCCTCCTCCAGCCCACTTTGGCAGCCCTGTCCCTCCACCTGGAACAAGGACAAGGGACAAGGCCAATGTTCCTTTTTTTTTATTATTTCTAGGTTCTTTTTCACCTCAAAGGTGGTCATGGCACTGGGCTGTGCCAGTGCAGTATTAGAACAGCAGCAGTCCCTCGTGGGAGGATGAAAGCGGCCAGTGCCCAAGGGGCTCAGGTGGTCCTGCAGCAGAAACACTGACCAGGATCCGTAATCACCAGTGCCACTTTGGGAGAGTGCCGAGGCACTTGCCCCGCTCCAGCCCCACCGTGCCCTGACGCTGGTTGTGCAGGACAAGGACCCCGGTCCAACAGCAGGGGTTGGTGCTGCTCTCCAGCAGTGCTTTGCTTTTTGCTCTACACCCAGCCCTCCACTGGTAGAAATCAGGCTGGTGCAGGAGCTGAGATACAAATCTGAAATTCAAAGTTTGAAAGATTTTCTGAATTTGAGCAGCAAGCGCTTGCCGCACAGGCCCTGCAGGCAACAACGACCTCTTTCTGGGCGAGCGCACATGGGCGGCTCTTCAGCAGCACTGGAGCCATCCCTGAGTCAGGCCTGACTCCAGGGAAAAATTACATTTTGCTTCATCAGGCGTGCATTGATCGAGTTAATTCCAGAGTCGCCCAGAAGGGAAATCTGTGAAACTGTTTAAAAATAAATAAATAAAATTATAGCAACAGCTATGAGGGAGGGAGCAAACGCAAGCAGAAACGGGTGAACGATGCATAATCATCCTTCTGAGGCATGAAACAGTATTCCTGCATCAAATCAGCTGAGACGGAAGGGCCAGCACCCGGGGAGCCAGCCTCAGGAACCCCCCCAGCCTGCACACGCAGCCACGACCCTGCACGAGAGCAGCAGTTGCAGCAAAAGCATTTGGGGCTGGACTGCAAGGGGTTCCACTTGCCTTTGTCAGTATGTTTTGCACTGATTGCACTAGCCTTAAAAGTAAAATATATATTACATTTACCACTGGGAGGGACAAGCGGACAGGTGAACACCTCTGCCTCCATCAACAGTAACCAAATAAAGGGAGTTTGCAGCTCAACCAATGCTACTGCGCCAGCGTAAACCCAGCTGCTGCGTGTCCCCGTGGCCAGGGGTTTGCTCCCTGGTGAGAAGCCCATGCCAGGCAGGTGTATGGCCCAGGGTGCTGGGTGGGGGACACAGGCTCCTGGGGACGGCCACTGCCTGCAGCAGCTGCTGTCCACTGACACGGTAAGGACGCGACACGTCAAGCTGCTTTGGCACATCCTTGAGTCCAAATTTGTGGGCTGGGTCTGCAGTCCAGGACTAAAACAGGCACAGACAGGAGAGAGCCCAGAAACCACAACCCAGACAGGACCCTGCGGAGACGGCAGGACCTGTCCCTCCTGGTTCTGCCATTGAAGTAAAGACCCCCATGAGCAGGAAAAGGGCTGAAAACCTCCAACAGCATCATCATTCAGGCACCCTGCGAGGAGCGGCCACACGCCTGCAGCTGGCAAAAGGAGGAAACCCAGCGCTTGCTGTGGAAGGGACGTGCTGCAGCAGCATGGCTCGCTGTCCCCTGGCTACAGAGGGGAGAAAGGACAGCAGTCACATGGCACAGGGACAAAGGCACCATCAGCTCCAGTTTGCCTGAACCTCAAATGATCACAAAAGCATACGCACCGTGTGCAGGGAGAGGGCAGACGAGCGGCGCAGCCGCAGCCCCGTCACCAGCAGAGCTCCCTGGAGAGGAAAGAGCCACCCCGG
The DNA here is from genome assembly GCA_013400535.1 of Scopus umbretta. NCBI lineage: Eukaryota > Metazoa > Chordata > Aves > Pelecaniformes > Scopidae > Scopus > Scopus umbretta. The sequence goes on along the minus strand of VZTL01071914.1, from coordinate 45,161 downwards.
CACGCCGCAGCACCCTGCCAAGGCACGGGGCACCCGCACAATGCTCTTGGGGCACCTTCCCAAGGTTATGGGGCCGCGCCACTGCAGCTCCTGCCTTACCTTTGCTGCAGGGCAGATTCCGGCAGCAGCTGTGGGCTGTATTTTTAGGTATTAATTAGACACTCAATTAAGGGGATTTGCTATGGGGAGAGTGGCAGGGCCCCCAGGTCTGTCTAGAATGACATGACCTTACCCAAAGTGACAGACACAGCCAGACACAGCCACAGGCAGGGTGGGCTTTGCTGGTGAATGGCATCCCCAGATGCTCAGTCTGCAGCTCCAGAGTGGGGCCATCCCCTACCGCAGCACTGGTTTTGTCTCTCCCCGCATTCTGGCAGAGGAGCCCCCACCTCCGCAGCGAACACAGCCGCTCCAGCACTGCAGTGTCAGCCCCACAGGTCCTGCCAGAACAGGACACGCTCAGGGCTCCATGAAGCATTTGGAAGGGGTGGCACAAGGAAGGCAGCATAGGAGCCCCGTGCTCCTGGTACAAGCACCAAGGGCACTGCAGGTGCTGCTCCACGGCCCAGCCAGGTTCTCAGGTTAGCCATGCTGAGGACACACTTGAGCCAATGTGAGATCCCACATGCCACCCAGCCAGAGCCGGGTCGCTGTGCCTGTCGCTGCTGCGTGAGGGCATCCTCCCTGCTGAGCTGCTGAATTAGTCCCTGAGCAATGCTCAGATCTGAGCTGCTGCAGCCATGGAGGGTCCCTTCGCCCCCCCCTGCCAGCTCCACAGGGAGAGTGCATGGACTTTCTTAACTGAGCATCCAGGCCTGACCGAAAGATGCTAAACCACGCTGTGGTCCTGCACATCCCCTGCCTGGGGCTCAGCCCAGAACCATCAGCTCAGCCCCTTCCCAGCCCTCTGAAGCTCAGCCCAGCTCCTGTCCTGCAGACACACAACTCTGAGAGAGGTCCCTTGGAATCTAAAGACGTATTGCAGACCTTCATTTAACCTATTCAGGACCATGCCTGGCCACTGTCCCCAGCCTGTCCCCCCCACCTCTTTGCTCCGCACAGCAACTGCATGTGCATCTTCAGCGGGTTTTCTCCCAGGTCCCCTGCAAGGCAGATCAGAGCAACTGTTGTGCTTTAACGCCACATATGTGTGAACCGCCAAGAAACGGCTTTGAAAGCAGCAGGGACAACGCTGTGGGTTTTATACCGACATGAGAATCTGCCAAGGACCCATCTCCACAGACGCCGGTTGCCTTGCTAGAGCATCTGGCACAGAGTCTACACAGGACAGATGGAGACGGGAGCTGTTTATTCACACAGAAGCAGCCTGGCTCCCTCCCATTTGGTAGGTGTTCTCAGCAGATTTTGGTGGTGTCTCAAATTCCTTACCCAGGGCTTTAAACCTTTTGTCTCTGGCCAAGCACCGGCTGAATTCACTCCAGCTATTTCCAGGAGACTCTCTGGGAAACACGTTTGTGCGCTCCCTGATGCCAAAGGCTGCCGGCAGGAGAAGAGCAGCAACACCCAGTCACAACACTGGACCGCGACTGCAGCACTGGAGCAGGCCCAGCACTGCTCGCAGTCCAGACCACCCCCCGGTGCCTCCAGCTCCGGCTTTAGGAACATCAGTAATTAGTGGATTGCCCTGCCTCAGACTCCTGGAGCAACCAGACCCAGGAAACCCAACCTGGGCCTCGGAGTAGCAGATCTATTGGCCCTGGAGATGATGATGCTGTGGCTGCCCAGGCACAGTGGGTTTGCTCCGTGGCCACGGCAGTCCTTGCAGCAGGACCACTCTTGGCCGAGTGCAGCCCCTCCATCCCGCCTGGCTCTAGTAGAGCCCAATGGAAAGGAAGAGCCAAGCTCCCCTGGGGGCTGCAGAGCTGCTCTGTGCAACGTGCTTTGGTGCCAACGTCAGTTCCCAGCCTCCCTGGGAACATGAGGATGGTGCATGTCATGAGCACCACCCTGCTAAATCCTCCCATTTCCAGCTTTCGACAGCCACAGCCGCCTCCTCTGGACAGAGTCTGGACAGCAAGCAGCCTGCAGCAAAACCCAGCTTGCAGGACAAGGTCACACAGAGAACCACAAACCCAAACCCGGGGATGCCTGTGAGCGAGCAGCCTTCACCCAACACACTTTCCATCACACCAGTGTCTCCACCTTACGGATCAGCTGGAAGGACACACTCTGGGCCACCAGTGGTCACCTGCCACCAGCCCTGAGGACAGAAATCCCAGCTATCCCTACCTCCACCACAGATGCAGGGCACAGCACATCCATGGGAGCCTGCAAGACACCATCAGGCACCCCCAAACACCTTGTCTGTACATCAAACATGGGGGTCTGCAGCCCCAGTACCCGTTGGATTGGACAGATGGCAAACCGCCCCTGGGAGCAACATGGGGACCCCAGCAGGGCAGGCGGCTGTGCCAGCTGAATACTGCTGCTGGGGCTGTGCTCCAGCCATCCAGGCTGCTCTCCAGGGCTTGCAGGGGCTCTGCAAGCCAGGGCTGGGGTAGAGGAAGGTCCTTCCACCACGGGCAGTGGCTGCTCGCTCTGGAGGAGGGGAAGCAGTGAGACCAAGACCCCCGCCACAGCGCCTCCATATTGCTGCAGGACAAGTCCCAGTCAGAGCCAATTGCATGGAACCAATGGGGACCGTCAGGGTTATGGCTATTGGTGTCAAATCCTGCCAGACACAGAACCTGCATCTGCAGGACGGCATCAACTTACCCAGGGAAGGAGTAGAGCTGGATCCTGCAGGAGGACCCAGTGCTCAGTATCAAACCAACATGATGCTTCAGGCTGCTGCGTTGGCTTTATTGCAGATTAGAATCAGACAGAAGGATCTTCTCACCCCACCCCAAGAGAACTGAAGGAAACATCCCTCCGAGTTCAAACCAGACAAGCCTCACAACATCCCGACATGCCATGCAGCACCAACTGCCCGGTTCAGCCACTGTGCTTGCACACCCAGACCCCGGCAGCAGAGGAGTCCGAGCCCCTGCCCACCATGGGCTCCCAACAGCTTCGCTCACTTTGGGGTAAAGGGAATGTTTAAAAGGAAAAACACAAGCTAAACAACTCAGGTTTGTCCCAAAAGCAGATACTGAAAGACTCTTTCTTTGGTTGCAAGGTTGCAGAGAGCTCAGAGTGCAAAGGGAACGTAGGTATGTGATACCCTTTTGAAAAGACCAGGAACTCGCTATTTATTATTTTTGGACCCCTGTTTATAATTTATTATGTCATTGCAAAAAAAGTCCTTTTACTTTGTATTTTAAACACTAGGAAAATTAAGATAGACCTTTTTAATATATATATATTTATATATTTTTATATATATATATATACACACATACACATATATACACAATGATGCATTTAAAAGTTACTATTTCCTCAGTGATTACAATATCATTCTCTAAATCTCTTGCTCTTGAAATGATCATGACTTGATGCCACTGCTAAAAATATTTTGTGCTGTGCGCAGGGAATACCAACAAGACACCGCCAGGCATTTCAGGGTTTGCCATGGAGCTAGAAAGATGCACTGCCTTTTCTGCATTCATTCTCAAGGCTCCAAAACAACAAAAATCAAGATAGTTTTGCAGAGTATTAAGTAAAAGCTGCTGGGTATCATTGTGCAAACGCAGTGTGACATTTGAGCTCAAGAGAAGATTTGCCTTCATCTCCCTAAAACAAAATAATAACAAAACCTTGAAAAAAACCTCATTGTAATTTGGGATTTCAGGTGGCCCCAAGATTTTAAATTCTGGCCAATTCAGATACACCTTTGGGGGGGGTGAGGGACAGGCGGTCATGGGACCGGCATGGCTTTGTGAAGGATCTCATTTCCTCTTCCCAGCACGGAGCAGGTCACCACCCACCAGTGGCCGCCCGGCCCTGGAGGTGACCAGCAATGGAGAAAGGCGGTGTCGAGCTGATGCTCGGGGCTGCCTGCAGGACCCGGCTCCCTGCCCGCAGGGCTCTGCCTTTGCCAGCTGCCGCTCACTTCACCTGCGTCACGATGAAGCCGGACTCCCTCATACTCTCGTAGTACTCGATGGCCAATGCAAAGTCAAACTCGTTGATGGCTGGCCCGTCAATGGCGATCTTCATGAGGTCAGAGAGCCCCTCGTCCTTTGTGCGGCGCAACCGACCACGCTTGAGCAGCTCCCGGCCCCGGCTGATCTTCTCAGCAAGGACTGAGCCCAACGGCAAGGCCAGGGCAATGGCTGCGAGGACAGCGAAGTCCGGGAAGAGCTCATGCATCTCAGAGTTGCTGTAGACCAGCTTGACACAGAGGTCCTTGAAGGAGAGCTGGCTGAGACTGAAGACGATCCGCTTGAAGAGGGGGAAATCGCTCAGGGCCCTCTCGCTCACCACCACCCGCGAGTAAGCCTGCAGGAGGAAATTCAGCTCACTGACCCCATAGCTGCCAATGTCCTCCAAAGACTGGGGGTAGCACTTGGGGTTGAAGATGGCTGAGAAGGAGCTGATGGCCTCCAAGACGCTGCTGGGGAACCTGTCCAGCAGGTTGCCCCGCACACTCTCCAGGTAGCTCTCCTTCAGGCGCTCAAAGTGCTTCAGGTGCACCTTGGAGCAGTTGGCCAGCTCAACGCCCTTGTAGTAAAGGCGGCTCTCGCCCTCCCGGTCATCCCGCGGGTGCTCGTTCATCTCGTTGAGGAACTCCTGGAGGTTCTGGCCGCTGGCGCTCTTCTGGGCCTGCAGGGTGGTGGCTGTGGCGGAGACGATGGGCTTCAGGATGGAGAGGTCAAAGTCCTCGATCTGGAATAAGCGGCTGAGCTTCTGGAAGATGGGGAGGACGTCCAAGAGGATCTTGGTGAAGGCCACAAACTGGAACTTCTTGAGCTCTTCGCAGAGGCCATGGGCCACAGGTGACCGCTCCGCCTCGCTCTCCAGCAACAGCACCAGTGTGGGCCATGAGGAATCGATGGCTTCCACAGCTGGGAAAATAGAAGTCCAGTGGATGGCTTTGGGGCTCCCGAGGTCTATCTCGCAGAGGTCCAGGACGCTCCGCAGCTCCTGCAGGCCATTGCTTTCCCCTCTGAAGCTGGAGTACAGCCTGTACACAGTGTCCACAGTGGTCTCATATTTCTGGAGGTATTCGATGCTGACGATGCTCTCGGCTGGCAGCAGGAAGCTCCCATGGGACAGGCAGTGCACCTCCGTGAGGAGTGGGCAGAGGGAGGTCAACATGGTCCCCACCCCGCTCAGCCGCTCAGCCACCAGTGAGGTGCTGTCAGCACTGAGCCAGGTGATCTTCATGGTGGGGATGCCGAAGGAGCGCATCACCTCGGCCACCTTGCCCGCCACTGAGGAGGCCTCCCCAGCGGGCAGCTCGAAGCTCCCCAGGAAGGTGGTGGAGATCTGCCCATTGCAGGGGGAGATGGTGGTGGTGAACATGGCAAGGTTGCGGTGCTCCAGGACATCCACCATCTCATCCACCACCAGCCCAACAAACGGTGAGGCTTTTATCCTGTGCCTGTCCTCGTTGTGCAGGACTTTGGCGATCGCTGCCTGAGCCAGTTAAAGGGGATGCACAGAGCAAGCAGGGAGGGAAAGAGAAACACAAATGAACTTCAAAAGCACACGGGAGATGCACAGCACCTGGCACAAAGCAAGCTGCAAGGTTCCCGCCCTCGAATCTCCCCGCAAGTGGCGCAAGGTCCCGAGTCAGCGAGAAGACCTTAAGCAAGTTGTATATACAAGTACATATACAAGCTCTAAATCACTCCTTTTTTTTTTCTAATATACTGTCTCCTCTTGCTCCTGGCCTGCAGCCCAAAGACCAAGCGAAGCTGGAGAGAGCTCCATGGTCCCTGCCCTGAGCCGGAGGTTGGAGCCCCATGGCTTCAGCAGGACCAAACACCGCCGGGGACCACCAAGCCGCCGTTCCCCCCCATCACCTGAGGTGCTGAGACCCTGCCTGTGCTGGGAGCGAGGCAAGACAGTGAAAATCTGCTGCCTCGGTTCAAACTTCAGCAATTGCTTCTGTGCTTTACAAGCCCAGCAGCAAAACTTCCCAGCCAGTGTCTCTTCCTTCTTTACTCCATTTTCCCCATTTCAGGCGAACACCCCGGTTTGAAGGGAAAACATCCTCCATGTATGTGAACGCTGTAAGTAGCACTTCAGGCTGAGAAATCTAATTAGTGGATTTAGTCTCTCTGCAGCAAAATAAGGCTCTTTAGAGATCTAAAAAGCCTGGCAACCAGCCAAGACTCACTAAAAAATTAATTTGACTTTAACAGGCATGAAGCATTTGTAAAATTAAGAAAATCCTTTCTAAACTCTCTGGCTACTTGATCTTTCTGATCACTCAGTTTAGGGCAAAAGAGGAAAAACCCACAGTGCTTGTGTGCTTATTGAACTCCTGAGCTTTTATCCTTCAAGCAGCCTGGCAGGCTCAGACAGAGAGGATGCCCCCAGTCTCCCTGTGTATCTGGAAGCACACACGTGACCATGGGCCTGAGGGTCCCTTGACGAAGCCCATTGCCTTCTTCTGGTTTGTCAAATCAGGGAACGACACCAACAAAGTGCCACACTGATGTTTAATGTGGGGAAGCTTTCAGTCTCCACTGAAAATCCAGGAAAACAGGAGCATTGCCTGGCGCCACCGGCTCTCCTGTGGGACTAGAGCACACCCTGGAGCAGCCTGGTTGTGTGGACCAGGCTGGTGGTCCCAAGCACATTGTGGACATGCCCTGGTCCCATGGGGCACATTTACCTGTCCAAGGACGGGGACGGAGGTCTGCCCATCAGCAAATGCTGACACAGAGGCTGTCCGTGCTCCTGAGAAGCCAGCAGCCCCAGGCCCTGCTCTGCCTGCGAGTCAGGGACACTAGCTCCCTGCCCAGCCTCCTGCTGCCACGGCACCCAGCTCCAGCCCTCCTGCGCTCACACTGCCAGAAGGATCCAGTGATCCTCGCTGCAAAGACAACTCTGGCCCTGGTGAGGCAGAGCACACGTTTGCCTCCCTGTGTTCCACTGGGACCTGTGGGATGGGGATGTGTACTTAAGGCTCCTGCTCGCACACGCAGCACCCAACAAAAAGCCAAGCGGGTGCTGGAGATGCTCGATGGAGCACTGGGAAGTGCGGAGCTTCCTGCCGCAGCCAGTTGGCACAGGCACACAACCTGCTCTGCTGAAGGCAGCGGGTGCAGGCAGCTTTGCAGGCAGGCAGCCACGCAGCACCATCCGGCCCTGAAGCGGCCGTCAAATGTGGGAGCAGAGCCCCCAGCCCGGCATACACACCTGCATCTCCCTGACGCTGCTGGGGTGGTAGTACTCGCTGTGCTCGGAGGCCAGCAGCGCCTGGCACAGGTTGAACTTCTGGAAGTCGAGCAGGGAGGAGGACTTCTCATCTGGGATCTCCTCCTTCGCCATCCAGTAGACAGTGGCAAGGACGGCCACCTTCGCTGGGTTTACCTCCACCTTGATGACTGAACGCAGCTCTGGGTGGCCGTGGACACGGGTCTCGAAAGCCAGCTGCTCCCGGTTCACTGCCAGCGCCTGGCGGTGCGCGCCGGAGGTGACATGCCGCAGCAGGGCATGGCGCTGGAAGTTGTCTGTGCCCACGGTAAAGGCATTCTCTGCTTTACCATGCTTGTTCTTCACCAGCGCCTGCCGACACTCTATGCAAAACATGAGTTTCCTCTCATAGTCAAACTCCAGCCAGGTAAATTCTTCCTTCCAGTGCTCATTGAAATAGCGCTTACACTTTTTATTGGAATTAGAAGTTTCCCCAGCTGGTTTTTTCCCTGGAGGCACCATATTGCTGTGGCTGGTAAATCAAACACTACTGTTGAACAGAAACGTGCCTTGGAGGAGCAGCCTCTACATCTAATTTAGTAAGAAGGTCTATTACAACTCTCCTGGTCCGACTGGAGATGAAAGAGACACAAGGGAAAGGGATTAGGGCCCTGCAAACCTCAGCCTGTGCTCATCGTTTATTCTTGGCTGCTAACACAGAGCTGCGGTGGCACAGCGGCGGTGGCAGTGCTTAGGGCAGGCAGGGCTGTGAGACAGCCCCGGCACCGCGTGGGGGGATCCCACCGAGCGCCTCTTTGGTGTCACCGGCAGCTCTTGATGTCAGTGGTGGGACTGGCACACATGCACAGTTCTTCTCATAATCACAGAGACACCCAAACACGCTTCCCATCAGTCCAGACCTCCATGCAGCAGCTGACACTGGGAAGGTATGGAACCAGCATTGAACCAAACGTCTAAAAATGAGAGTGTTCAGCCCCATGAGGAGCAGCGCCCGCTGCTGACAGCAAGTGCCAGAGACCCGAAGCCAAATGAGGATGACTTGGAGGCCAGCTCAGGAACACGTGCTTGCGTGCACATGTGTGCGTTTTCATTCCTGAACCCTTCCTTGTCTCTATCCCGGGAAACTGCCAACGCCACGCTGCGTCCTGCGGCAGCAGGGCCGTGCTCTGCACAGTCAGCACCCCAGCCCAGCATCCCTCTCCAGGGGTGGCCGATGCACAGGACCCGCTCCAGCCAAGGCTCCTGAATATCTGCTGGAGTCTGAGGCTGCAATGCACTTAGGCACGTATTTAAACCAGGTAGCTGAAGTATTTAAGCATCCACTTAACTCCCTCCCTATACTTAAGCCCTACTCAGTCTGATCCTCACATTCTTCCATGAACTGGATTGAAAAACCAAACTGAGCCTTGATAAAGACGGTGGGAGGAGAAGGAGGAACCCAGCGCAGGGTGGGGAAGCAGGGGAACTGAAACACAGATGGAAAAGGAATGAAAATGGACATTCAGCAGCAGCACAAGCCAGGGAATACTGTCAGTCAGTGTGACTTGTTGAGAAACCCACGAGGAACTTGGGATTTTTCTAAAGAACAACCCCCCCAAGCACCAGAGCCGTTACCACAGTGCTCAGGAAGAAGTGGGAAGCCTCCCAGTTTGGGCGTTAGAGCAATACCCTGACTCCCAGAGCTGCAAACACCTGCTCCTGCAGAGCACGGGTTCTCCTCAGGGTGTGTTTTCATTCCTCCCTGGGTGATGCTGGCTGGGTGGCAGTGGAGCTGCCCGGAACCGCAGCCGCAGGGCTCCCTTTGCCTGGCCACCCTCCAAAGGGCCGAGGCATACCCTTTACTGATAGCAGGAGGGGAAGGGGTGACCATTCTCAGCCCCTGTGCTTTCCCTGGGATGCCCAGGAGCAGCCGCCTGTCCTCGCTCACCACCTTGCTGGTCCCTCCAGGCCCAGCCCCAAGCTGTGAGTCTTCCCCAAGCTCTGGGAGTTCCTTCTGGCTGCGCCTGGCATTTCAGTGACCCTCTTCTCTTCCCCATCAAACTCCTCCCGACAGACGGTGGACGTACCAAAGCCTCCTGCTGCGCCAGACAGAAGAAGCGCTCCCGCTTTGCTCCTCCATCATGGAAACCAGAGTAACCTGGTAAAAAGGCATGAGAGGCCAGGAAACCCCCTCTCTGTCCAGAGAGAAAACATGCCAGCCCCCAGGCAGGAGCTGGCAGAGAAGCAGGCAGCACTGGCATCTCCAAGCCCAGCCATAGCCCATGTGCCAGCCAGGCACCACGCACCTCACCCTGCAGAGGCAGGTGCTGCCGGGCCAGCATGGTGCAGACCCTCAGAGTCCTTATTTCCCATTGCTGCCATCTAGGTGTGTCACGGCCCTGGCTCCCGGAGCAGCCCTGTCCCAGTTCACCAGGCACATGTGCATTTTCAGAGCGTTACCCTTCGCTTCCAGTCCTGGCAGTTCTCACCCTGTGCTCTTCCAGCAAACTGGGAGTTGCGAGCCAGCTCTGCGAGGGCAGGGGGACAGGCACAGAAGGACCAGAGCAGCCAGCACAGGTCCAAGTAGGGCTTTGCTAGTCCAAAACTCGGCCCCAACCACAGTCAGCATCAAATGCTTCCAAGGAAGCCGAGAGAAAAACCCAGTACACAGCTCTGCTAGGAGTTTTCTTCCTGCCTGCAGGGAGCACAAAGCTTTCAAGGCTTGCAAGGGGCACACGGATTCCCTCTGCATCTTGCTCTTAGCCTGTTTAATGCAGTTTGGTTTGCTTCCCAGAGCCAGGTCTCCCACCTGGTCCCACACCTCAGCACAGTGCAGCTGAGAGCACCCAGAGAACGATTCCCACAGACAGAATGTCCCGACAAAGCTGCAGCTACTGCCTCGGGCCGGTCCAAGAGCTGCACCGCAGCTGCTGAGCACTGGCCAGAGCAGCGTCTCCTCAGAAGCACGTTAATTAGGAAACTGCAGTGGACTTGCCACATGAGAGTCAAAGCCCAGACCCATCTTGCTGAATGTTTCCTCTGCAGTTGCCAGCACCCGTCAGACATTCCCCAGGGAAGCAGGCTCTGCCAGGGTTGGGATTGCGCCAGTGCCCCTGCTATGCCCCGGTGAGGCTCGGGGCTCGCCCCTGAAGCAGGAGGAGGTGCCCATGCAGCAGGGACAGATCTGCTGTCTTCAACAGCCTTGCTCATTGGTTCACATGGCCAGCCTGCCCCGGACCCACCACCCCGATCCCCATGCCAGGCAGGCGTCGAGCTCAGCACACCCTGGCTGCAACCGAGATAGCGCATGGCTCCAGGGGGCAGCTTCCTCCGTTCCCTCCCTGTCACCAACCCCACTCGCTCCCGAACTCATCCCCACCAACACACAGCCCCTGGCACTCGCTCCAGCAAAAAACACTACCTTGGAAAGAAAAAAAAAAAAAAGCAGCAGTTAGTGTCTGGGGCACACGGGGCTGGGAGAGCTCAGGATGGAGCAGAGCACCACAGCACTGTGTCCTGCGCTTCTCACAGTGCCTGCCGTGCACCGGCACCAGCCCTGGGCACCCTTCACTGTGCACATCGCTCCCCAGCCACAGGAAAAAAGCAGCACTGTATTTCCTCGGGGACACAGCAGCGTGCGGGGGGAGGCAGTTCGGGACTGGGGGTGATACTACTGTACCCCCAACAGCCTGCTGCTCGCCCCAGCCGGGGCAGGAGCACTGTCTGTGGGGAAGTTTGGGCAGGATTTACTTGCAAGAGGACGAGCTACTGCTCTGACCCTCACGCCCGGGTGCATCAGCCCTGGCTGCCGGTCACCTAATACCCACCCGGGTGAGGGTGAGCAGAGCAGCATGCGACCCCCAGCACCCAGCCCTGTGTACCCAACCGCACGCCCACCCTCCCCCTACATACGTACCATTTAAAAGCTGCCATAAGCTTTGGGGTGAGGGGGCTTGTAAACTTCCCAGATTTTGGTTTTTAAATAGGAAAAAAAAAAAAAAAA
>VZTL01071914.1:7270-33835 GCA_013400535.1 Scopus umbretta | reverse complement strand
AAAAAAAAAAACCCAAACCCAGCCAAACAATGCAAAGCCACCAAAAAAATAAAAATAAAAAAGCTCGCCGGGAGGCAGGGAACAGCAGAACACCCCCCACCCCAGCAGCCCCACTCCGTGCATGGGGGTGGGCACCCCGCCGGTGCTGCCACGGCCCCGAGCGCGGCGGCTGCGGGAACAAAGCCTGCGGCTGCCGCCCCGCGCTCACGGGAGCATGGGAGCAGCCATCTTGCTGCGAGGACTGTCTGGCTCCGCAGATGCTCCCGGCAGCCAACAGCGGCAGTGGCCACTAGCGGTGGCCAGGACCGGGGAAGGCCGCGTGGCGGTGGCCGTGGCCTGGCCACGGGGCCGGTGGGGATGGTGGACACGGTGGCTGGGCGACGGGCGCTGGCCCCTGGGGAAGGGGTGAACGTGGAACTGAGCCCTGTGCGTGCTGCAAGCCCCCCAGCCGGGCCACCTTCCCCCAAGATGCAAGGAGGGCAAAGGCAATGGGTATCAGGTGCCAGCTCGTGGCACCCCGGGGACCCCCACCCTGGGTCCCTCGGCCAAGGGCTGAGTACGTGCGGCAGGATGAGCTGTAAAAGCATTTGCATCCAGCCAGGACAGGTGTCCCTGGGCTTGGACAGAGCCAGGACCCGAGCGCCCCACGGGCAGGCAGCTGTGGGCAAAGCAGCTCTGCAGCCCTGCCCGCAGGCATTGACCTTTTGCAAAATCCAGGTCTGAGCCTCTTAGAGAACGCTGCTGCGGGACTCAGGCCGAGCTCCCCTTCAAGCCCCATTTAACTGCACTCCTGGTCCATAGCTGCTGGACTGGTGCTCAGGCTGGCACCCACCCTCTCATGCTGAGGCTCCCTAATGAGCATGGAGGCTCCACTTACAGCAAAAATACCCCTCTTTTAGCACTAAATGCAGGTGAAATTTAGGGCCCCTCAACTTCATCCAAAAGTAGGACTTTACGCTACCTTTGCTTTCCCCCAAATAAGGCTCCTGATGACACTAAAATCCCAAAGAGCACCGATGTCCCGCAGGAGCCTCTGATGGGAACACCCCTCCCTGTTCCCCAGCATGGACACGGTGCCCGGGTGCTGTAGGATGCTCTCGGCCTCAATTCCACCGGCTCCCAGTGCGCAGTCAGGTCCGACAAGGGCCGTGGCCCCATGGTATGTGCCTGGATTAGGGGCTGCATTGTACCTGGCTCTAGCTGGCTCCGCACCAGGGAGGGGACCAGAGGCCCCTGAGTGAATTCCTCTCTTTAGGCTCCTTGACATGTCCTGGGGCAAGAGGCTCTTCCTGCTCTTGGGACATTCCTGCCCAGCCACCTCAGACCAGGGTTAATGCTAACAGGAGCTGGGTGAAACCAGAGATGGGGCTCCCAGGGGTGAAAATATGCACTATTTATTCTTGTGCTAATGCAAGTGAGAAAAGAGGACTTAGCCTTTTTAATCAGTTTTCAGGCAGGAGGCTGTTGCATCCCCTGCTTTGCAGCCTCTGGAGCAGGATTGCAAAGGTCTCCAGGGTGGAGAGCAGCAGTGGCCAGCAGCCCCGTGGGCTGGGGCCAACCCCATTTCCCACAGCCCCAGCAGCGCTTGGCCCCTGCCGAGCCTCTGCACCAGGATCCACCAGCAGGACCAGGGGACTCCAGCTGGAAACATGCTTGCTTTTCCCCCCAGTTTCCAAGGGAGCAGCCCAATCCAATTTCACAGGTTTCTCCTGCCCCGCACCGTCAGGAGAGGCACCCAAACTCAGAGCAGAGGGACAGGGAGGGGGAGCACCAAGGAGCCCCACGCAAAGTCCTGGAAAACAGGTGGATTTGGCAAAAGCACTCACTGCCCACCTTCCCCTCCACTTTCACCGGATAGACACACAGTTGCTTATAATTATCATGAGCCAAAGGGAGCCAGGCAGGAAAAATCTGCAGTGGGGAAACAAAACCATTCAAGAAAAGAAGCAACAGGGACCAGGCAGGACACCAAAATCCTGCTGGGCAAACCAACCGCGGCAACACGTGGCATTCAGCGGGGCCTGGGCTCCTCTCCGAGCGTGGCCAGAAAACCAGGGAGATGTGGCAGGTTGGGCAGTGTTTGCAGGATGTCCCTGACCCTCACGAGCACCCCTGCCCTTGCGTCCCTGCAGAATGTCACACGTCCTTCCTAAAGGAACTGAAATGGAAATATTTTTATTTACTTCTATGCAGCAGCAGCAGTCTTGGTTTGATTTGATCATTGCTATTTTTCTCCCCCGTGACATGCCTAGAGAGCTCGGTGGGCAGGTGCCCTGTCTGTACAAGCACATTTATCATCAGCATGGCACGAGGGCGGCCGCTGCCTGATGAGCCACAGTTTCCATTTGAGCCCCGTGCCTTCAATGGCCAAACCAAACCCGAGGCACACAGCTCCCGCCGGGGATGCTGAGAGGCCAGACCCTCATAGCCCCTGCCACCACTTCAGCCCTATGTCCCGGGGCTGGCTTTCCCTCAGGGTTTTTCATTGCATCTATAAGCAGCTGAACAGAAGAGACCGAAAACCCAGCCATATTACCCCAAAAGATATTAAATCCCCAAGTCCAAACACATAAATTTATGAGATTTTGTTTTCTTTCTCTCTTTAAGCCAGTCTCTCAGTCTCTGGGGAATGACTCACACTTTTCCAGCAGGGAAGTGGAGTTGCTGGTGCTCCCAAAGCTGCTAACCCAGGAGAGCCCCATCCCCTCACAGCCCGCGTGCTCTCCTGCCCACCCTGTGGTGCCCGGCTCCACCAGCCGCCCTCCTCCCCTGTCCATCGTGCAGGGACAGGGTAGGAAAGCCCTGGCACGCTGCCCGAGGAGGACATTGCACAGTTCTGACACCGCACAGGGGGGATTTTGGGGGAAGGGAAGGTGCATGCTGCCCCGTAGGTCACTGCTCCCCCTCTGCGCCCAAAGCCCCACCTGCGATAGGTCCCAACATGGATTGGTGGCCAGGAGTATCAGCAGCACACAGGGGAGGATGCGTGAAGAGCCGCCCCAGCCCCAACACCGGACTTTGCCCACCACCGCTGCAGCATCCCTCGCACCCGAAGGTGGTGACAGTTCAATTTAATCTCTGCTGTGCATGGCAGAGGAAGGCAGGCTGTGAGGAGCCGGTGTCTTGTGTAGGAGAGAGCCGTCCCTCTGCGAGGGAGACAGCACTCAACACTGTGTCAGCTCAGACAAATTAAAAATACTTCTGCAACTCCCCCGGGGCTGTTGCCTGGACAAGCAGATCTGGCAGGGCTGGCTCCTCTTGCGGGATCTGCTGTTTCCCAGCATCGCTGCAAAGAGACCGGAGGGTCACAGGGAGGAGAGGTTGCCCTGGCTCAGGAAAGGGGTTGGGGCACACGCTGGGGGACCCCAATATTTCCCTGCTGTGTCCCAACTCTCTTGCACATCTCTAGAGTGCTCGGGGGGTTGTTCCTTGTCTGCCAGGGGGCCCTTCCAGCACTGCTGTGGGCACGGGGGCTCTGACTTGGGCAGCTCAGGTCCTTGCAGAAGGGCCTGGGTGTGCAACGGGCCACGGATAGGGGACCGTGGATGCTGCTGGAGAAGGAAGCCCACCAAGCAGCTGACATGGGGACTCCCTGCCCCCCAGCCACTACCAGCTTGCAGGATGTGGCCTCATGTCTCCTTCCCCTGCACAGCCTTGTCACAACCTTTTGCTGCATGACTTGAGCTGGCAGGGAACAAGCCTTGAAATAAACTTAGATGACATCCCTGCAAACTCCCGGGCATGGCCACAAACCAGATTATTTGTCTGGGCTGGGAAGGGTGGCCCAGCGCTCATTTCTTCCCCACCAGTGACCCCGGTTCTTGGGCTAATGCTTCTCCGATCAGAGACGGGGCCAGTTTACTCCCCGCGATGCAGCAGCCAAGAAGGGCAAAGCCTTTTTGTTGAGGAGAAAAAGCAGAAGCAGAAACAAGGTAATCTCCCACCCTGGGCTCCCTCCCAGTTGATGCACCTAGTCCTTGAAAGGCAGCTTGGCCACATTCAACACCTTGGGAGCTGCAGGGAGCAGTAACCCTGCACAACTGATATAATAAATGATTTCTGAGGAACAAAAAGTGAATGCAGGTCTCACTCTATCAAGCCTCTCTTCCTCCCCATGTCCACAAACACTGAGCCCATCTCCCCTTGGATTTTAATTCCCAACTCTCCCCATCTGTCAGCTATCTGAAAATGAGCATTTAGTAATGCCCTCCTTGCAGAGCCCCTGTCCAGCCCTGACCAGCTCAGTGTCCCCTGTGCCAGGGTTGCTGCTAGGGCTGGCATAACCTGGCTGAGACCTTGCTGATCTCCATGACAGGTACCAAAGAGCTCAGGAGGGAGCTGAGCTAATCCTGACCCGGAGTGGTGGCAGAAAGGAGGCAGCGAGCATCAAACACTGATCTGGGCTCCACTCCGCAAAGCCCTGCCCATTCCTCCCCTCCATCGCCTTCTTGTCTGGGGTGGTGGGGAGAGAAGTCAGGGTCCTTCTGAAACACAAAGAGCTGGGGGCGGGGGGGAGGAACGAGACTGGAGCCCCAGATTATTTCAGCCTTTATTCTGGGCATCATTTAAATAATAAAAATTACAGCCGAGTCCAATTCATTCCAGCCAGAGAATGACTGACAGAAATGAAAAGGGAAAAAAAGATACTCAAATTGATGCTTTCTCACTGTTCCAGTGAAATAACCAATTTGGAACAAATTAAGGGGGGGCTCCCATCTCTACCAGCCTTTTCAATTGCCTCTAAGCCAACGCACATTTTCCACAGTGCAGCGTTTCCTCTATTAGCAGTGAAAAATAATGATTTCTATTCTTGAAGCACCTGAAGGCAGGTGCCTCCATCACACAGCCAGGGCTGGGCTGGCCCCTCCCCAGGGTACCAAGCCCCCGGAGAGCAGAGGAGAGTGTGGGGAGACAGAGGGGCTCAGAGAGGATAAGTGACATGGCCAGGGCCACCCAGCAGGTCAGTGGCAGAGCCAGGCTCCAGGCCAGTGGCAGTCCCCTCTCAGCGGTGCCATCCCAGACATACTGGAGCAATGCACGTAGACCACCGCAGTGAGGCTGAATCCACCCAAACCAACACCCGTGACAGCATCACAGCTGTCCCCAACGCCCCCCTGGCAGTGAAACCCATCCCTCCTGGCTTTGCCAAGGGGATGAAAGGGGAATCACCCCACTTGCAGGGGGGGTCCAACTCAGACTTTGAGGGTGCAAGTCCCGGGGGGGTGAGAGAACTTTCAAACCCTAATCCGTTTACATATTTCCCCCTCTAAGTTTTATAAAGGTCAAAGCCCTTTGCCTCCCTCCACCTGCTTTCTGCTCACAACGTTATTTTCTGGGAACCCCGAGCACAGTGCCCGTCGTGTTTGCGCTGACAGCTGCAGAAGTGCGTAACTCCCCACCATGGCTGCCCTGGGGCCAAGCTGGTCATACCCAGAGTTTGGAAGCAGACACATATCTGTCATTATTTTTTAATTAGATTTTTATTTCCTACCGCTCATATTTCATTGTAATTTCCGTCACTCCTACCAAGGCCATACTGATATAATCACTTTGGAGAAGAGTGGGAACAGCCAGCCTACTCGTTCTAACATCCTGCTCAGAAAAGGGAAAAAAAAAAGCAACCTCTTAAATACCCAGCCCCTGCAGTCATTATGAGCTTACGGACATCAGGTGGGTGCTGGAAAGGACCATCAAAGCACCTGTGCTGGCAGTGCAGCCATCAGCAGCCTGCTGGGAGCATCATCACTGCAGAAACTTCCACAAAGTTCGTGTTTGCTCAAAATACCTGTTAGCAACCCATTGTGCCAGCAAGGTGAGATAGAATTAAAAATGGTCTAAAATATTTGTGAATTGTACCCTCGGCTTGATGCTGGAAAACAGTGATATTTTCTAGCCCACATGATACTGGAGGTCAAGATTAGATGACAGTTTGGTCTAAAAATACTCCGAAGAGAAGGCTAAGGCTGTTGGAGGAGCTCAGAGCCCTCATTGCCCCCCAGGTATTGCTCATGATTGAAACCACGGGACAGATGTTTTCCTCAGGATGTTTCTCAGAGCAAGCCCCTGGCAATAAAAACCAACTACTGCATTTACAGGGAAATTCACCCAAAACAACCTTAGGGAAAGCTCAGTGCCACCACCTGATGACGGTGCCCCAAAGACAAACCCAGCGTTTGAGTGGGGACAAGTGTGTCCAGCTTAGCTCCCCTCTCTGTTAACCCCAAAAAAGAAAGAGAGGACAGGAAGCCTCATTAAGCAGCCAATTAACAGCAGCAAACTCACAGCAGCAGCAGGACATGGTCCCATCCTGTGCTGCCCACCGTGGGTTTGTGCTGCAGCACAGGGTAAAGCCGGGCAACTCTGAGTTCCCACTTTTTTTTGTAAAGGTGTTTAAAACATGGTGGGGAGAGGATGTTTAATGCTCGCAGGGAGCAGCCACCGCACAAGCACCTTGCAACCACCGCATTTCTCTACCCAGAGTGCCACAATCCCGCATCTGCTCCGGCCCCATCATGGAGATTGCCAACGAGCCCCCGGCAGCACGGGTTCAAAATTGAAGCTTTAGTGGCTTTACAACATTTTCTACATATTTGAGACCACAGGGTTAAAAACAAGCTGGGGGTGAGGGGGGATGTTTAGTTTGGTTTTTTTAAACCTGCTTTGCCTGACTACTATTCCACATAAACATCCTGAGTAGCGTTACGTGTTCCAGGGATACAGGGAAAGACAGCTCATGGAGAAAATACTGCATTTCAAAATATTAGAAAAATTAAAGTGATCCATAGGGGACAACTGACGGGCAAGGCTGCAGTTACAACAACGCGAGTACCTCAGAGGAGCCCTGTCAGATGTGCCAGTTCAATAACATCTGCGGTTCCCCGGCCCGGCTGCTCTCCTACAGCCACAGGCACCAACGAGCGCATGCCTGCGATACCACAGGAAAAGAAGTGCATGTAAGCATGTAGACACACACACACTCACACATATGTGCACACTGCATGCATGTGTACACGCATGGAGAGAACCCGCACCGCTGCCCACAGGGACCCGCCAGATCCCTATCGCCGGCAGCAGCCGGGGGCGATGCTCCTTCCCCAGCAGCCTGCCGGAAAGTTAATGCCAATAACAACAAAAGCACCGAAATCACCAGCCCTGAATCTGTGCGAAATGGGTCCGAGAGCAGTGTTACGCTCCATTTGCTGGCGCAGCTCTGCTCCACGAGCCCAAGACGGCCAAAGCCAGCAGCAAAGCACCACCACCACCCACCCGGCCAGCTTTTCCCTGCCTTTTCTTCAAAGGCACTGCCAGCCGCTCCCCCCCAGCCTCATTTCACACAAAAAGCATCGAACATTTGCGTCACAGGTGGAGCAGAAACACAAGTCAGAGCTGACCCCCAGACGAAAAGCAAGGGCAAAATACAGCCGCGTCAGCGCGCGCCCTTTTTCTTCCTCTTTTTGCAGCCCTGGGAAAAATCAATAAGATGCGGTGAGTCAAACTCAGTTTGAATCCCGTAAGTAATTACAATTAGCAGGCTGGGAGCTGAAGAAACAGGCAGCATGTGTGCCTGGGCTGGGAGGGACCATTTTGTGGGTGTACAGTACACAGCTTAGTTGATACAAATAAAAAAGAATAGCTCTTTAAGTGGGTTTTAGGGCAGGATAGCAATAGGGAATGGTAATAACCCGATTTGCTTAGAAAGAAGAAAATCTCATGAGGGTAATTTAGCGTGCTGAAGCCCTGATGGGAGCAGGATGGGAACCCCACAGGTGAATCTGTATTTGCGTTTGATGCCGAGTCTGCCACCAGCCCCTCGCTCCCGAGCCCGGACTCCTCAAGCACCACGGATTTCTGGAGCTCTTTCCTAGCAGAAAGCAACTCATCTCAATTTTTTAACAATTAAGAGTTAAGTCTGTGGTTAAAATTGCAAAGGGAAAAAAAAACACCCCCTCTCCATAACCTTAGCAGAGCTACCCAGAAAATAACAAACAACGAGATATATAATTTTCTTCTTCAGAGAACAACTCGTACATTGGTTTATTTCGATTTTCTCAAGCTCAAGTAACTCGGCAAAAGCCAGCTGCCTGCAGGAACGCTTGAACCGTGGCCGCGCAGGCAGGGACAGCCCTGGGACAGCAGCAGGGCAACCGGACCTTGCCCCCCCGCCGGACCCCCTTCCCATCGCCACGGCCACGCCGGGCGAGCCCCAGAGCCCTGCGCGGTGCCGAGGGCTCGGTACAACGCGGGGTCCCCGTTAACCCACCCTCCGGCCCGGGCAGCGAGCTCGGCAAACGCCTCTTCTGCGGGTTAATACGAGCGGGGCGCGGCGGGGAGCGAAAGTTGCGTTTCACCCACCTAGAAGCATTTTGGATCCGGCTGCCTCGCCTCGGTGCTGCTGCTGCCTCCCGCTCGCCCGGCTGGGCTGCGGGCAGGGCGGGCAGGGCTGCAGGCAGGGCGGGTTCGCCCGCAGCCCCCGCTCAGACGCGCCCACCCGCAGCGAGCGGCTCCGTGTCGCCGGGAGGTGCGAGCCCCTCGCCCACGCCTCGGCCCGAACCCGAGCGCGGAGGGGAAAAGCAGCCGGAGCGGGCGGGTGTGAGCATGGCAATGGGTGGGAGGGGGAACGGGGGGACCGGCTCCCCCCGCTGCCCCGGCAGCGCACCGCAAGCACCCTTTTTTCCCCCAGCCTGGCGTGGAGCGAACGCCGAGGCTGCCAAAGCAAAGAAACTTTGAGCGGGGAGGAAGGACCCCACAACCAGCTCGGTCTGTACCCCCAAGATCTCTCTCTGAGTACCCAGGACACCCCCTACCTCCAAGCGAGCTGTTTGGGGTGCCCGTGGTCGGGCAGGCGCCTGTCGAGATGTCCCCCATGCTGGGTCTTCCCTGTGGGGTTTGCTCAGGGAGGGGAGACGTCTGCGGCCAACCCGGCCCCCCTCCAGGAAAGGCTCCCCGAAATCACCCACCATGGGCAGGGTCGCATGCACACGCTGGTGGGATGTGGGCTGAGCCGAGCATCCCTCTGAATTGTGTGAGCCTCGTTTGCCTGGAAAGCCGAGCGCATCCCACACACACCGGCATGCATCCCCCCTTTCAGTCACCAGCATGTCCCTCAGCTTTCGGGGTTCATGAGCGAGACACTGGCACTTGCCCAAGAGCAGCAGCATGAACTTTTGCCACTATCCACGTGAGAGAGGTCCAAACCTCCCCACCAGCTCCGGAGCGTCCATCAGGTGCCAGGCGATGCGGTGGGGTCCCATGGATAAGAGAGCAGCAGGGGCTGCACTGCCTGGCAGCCGCATGTCCCTGCCTGGCTTGGCCCTGGCCCCGAGCACTGGAAATGCGTGGGGTCCGATCTGGCCACAGCATTGCCTCATGGGGTGACACGGGTGGGCGTGGGCAGCCTGCCCCGGGTGGGGTGCTAGCCCTAGCTGCCGTGATTGGGATTTTGCATAAGCCCTGGAGCCCAGAGTTTTCTGCCCTCCCCATTGTTTTCGTTAACAAAGGCTGAGACAACTGGAGTCCCCAGTGGCAGCACCTTCTCTGTGCTGCATTTTTTGGCCTCCAGAGGTTCTCAGGAGGCCTTCCTGAGGGCCTTCACGAACTTGATTGCATGGCGCCTTTTAAAGAGGGAAATGATGAAAAACCTGCTTGTGAAAAGAGGAAACAATCATCTCCCCCGCCCCAAAAGGGAGACGAGAACAGGGAGGGATTTAAATACTTGCCTCAAGTCAAACAATTCAAGCAGTTGGGCAGGAACCCCTGTCCTTCAGCCACTAGCAGAGCAAAACCGAAGAGGTAAACGATGAGATGCCAAATTCCCTTCCCAACCACTGCAGCCAGACCAGGCACTTTTGGGGTAAATCCTAGTATTCTGGTGCTCTGAAAAGCACTCAAAGCTGTCATGGCCCCCCTGCACGCTGCTTCTGGGCCAGGGCATCCCATGGGTCTTTCCAACACCCACCCAGGCTCACTGGCACCAGGGCAGCACCAACAAAGCCCCAAGCAGGGTTGATGCACCAGGCACACGTGCCCCCTGTGCGGGGTATTGCTTTCGGGATCGTTAGCGGCAGCAGTAAGTTTAGCCCGGGCACTCGCTAATCTGGGATTGACAGCTAGGCCCGCGCTGCAGGTTACCAGCCTCCCGGCAGGCTATTTAAACCCAATATTAATTTGTTTAATGTCATCAGCAGTTTGGTATTACTGCTGAGAGCGTCAAGCGGAGGGAAGCGTGGAGGTGTAAAGACCAGGAGGAGTGGGGTGCTGACAACCATCTGGGGGCTGTCTCCTTTCCTCCTGGACAAGTTTGGCATCTCCCGACCTCCAGCCCCGCAGGCAGGGACCGGCTGGACCGACGTATGGCCCTGAATCGTCACACTCCATCCTCTATCTACCCTCACTCCCAGCCCTGACCAGCCCCTCGAGTTCTGCAAAGCAATTTCATCAATAAATAATCTCCCTGCTCTGGCCAGTGCTGAGTTTATCCCAGCCAGGCGGGCAGGTCCTGGCTGGCATCGCTGCAGCTGAAAGGGGTTGAGCTGGCGTGCTATGGAGGGGTGGGAGGGAGGAACGGCAGCGTGGGACAGTGCGTTTTACGGCCGAGCCTTTGAGGCCAGCTGTAGCAGAGGCTAATTGCAGGTACTGGTTACAGACCCCTGCCATTAACGCCTCCTGCCCTCCCCTGCACAGCCACAGCGGATCACTGGAATTTCCCAGCGACGCAGCGTGGGTCCGGCCCGTGCATAACTTGCTATATTTGTATGTGGACCCCAGTGCTGGCACACGGCAGCAGCACAAACCCTCCCACTGGGCCCAGACCCGCATCACTTTCCCGCAGGCATTGCCAGCCACCCTGCACCCAGGGGAGCAAAAACCTCTACCCAACACGTCCTCTGCAGGATGGAGCTGCTGCTGCCAAGCATCTTCACCAGAGCCTGCAGCTGCAAAGGGCGCTCGGGGGCTGTGACAACCGGCTTTATCATCCCTGCATAACACCGTGGGAGGCACTAAAAAAAAAAAAATCAGTCAAAGCCAACAGGAATCGTTGCATCAGATGCTACACACCCCCCCACGGTCACTACTTTTCGACACAGGTTGTGAACCAAACACGGGGCCTTGACAGCAGAGCGTTAGGAGAGAGCAGTGAAGAAACCAGAGGTTTCTCTGCAAAGAAGCAAGACTGCCTGCCCCAGCGTGGCCACAGCCCCCCAGCAGCCCTCAGCCTGCAGCTCACTGTGCGCATCTCATTTGGAGAGGCAAATCCCAAACATGCAGTCAGAGGGGGAGCGTTCGCCTACGCCCGCTGTAGAGCCGGGCTTGCTTGGGCAAGTCTGCTCAAGCCATGCCTGCAGCCCAGGCAGCAGTGGCTTACAGGGAAAGGGAGGGCAGGGAGATGGGGAGGGTGCTCAGGAAGGAGAACAGGTCCAGCTGTGACCCATCAGGCTCAGTTTGGGCACGGGCTGTCCCTAACACCATGGATTCACTGGGCTCTTTGTGAGGACAGACACCAGGACACCACAACAGAGTAATTACTCTGAAACCTACTGAAGGCAGTGTTAAACTCCTCACTGGCTGAGAGACAATGGGGACAGGCTCTCCCCAACCTTAGACTCCAAAAGCAGTGACCAGAATTGGGCAATGAACACATCAATAAATGAGAAGGGAGACAGAGGGATAAAAAACCAGCAGGAAGTCCCATCCTGTCCCTCCCCCTGCCCTATCTGCCGAGCCTTCCAGAGCCTTTCAGGCTGACTTTGTTCACCGAGGATTTAGGGTATAATTTGGGGGTGAAAGATGCCAGATAGGATCAAGACCCATACACCTGGAGGATGTGTATCAGTTTTCTTCTGCTCTGTAACTTGAGCCCTGTCAGAAGCAGAAGGCGCAGGCATGGAGCGGCGTTTCATCCCCGCCAGGCCAGGAAGGCGGGTGCTGACCTTTCCTGCTCCCGAGTTTGCTCAGGATTAAGATAACATATTTTAAGGGCTGAATCCTCCCCCTTCGGGGTTTCCACACAAAGAGGATGGGGTTTGCGGCTCTGACTCCCCCCCCTGCCCCCCTGCAACTCCCCCCGATAAACAGGGATGCAGTCAAACAGCTGAGTCTGCAGGCAGGTGCCCACCCTGATCAGATCAGGGCATCCTGATTTTTTTTTAATTAATTCTTCCTGAAGATTTCTGCTTTTACACATCTAAAAAGAGCAAACCAGGGGAGCTGATGATGCATTTGTCTATGTCAAGGGGGTGACCTGTGGCAGTGCTGGCCGTCCACGGAGACGCACCCCCGGCTGCTGCCCACCGCTGCCTGGAGCCCACGCACCGCAGGCTACAGCCAGGGGGCTGGGGTTTAACCACCGTTTTCCCCATGAAAGGAAAGTCCGGTCTCATCGTGTTGCTACGAACCAGGATAACAGCCAAACACCTCAGCTTTTCTTCTCTGTGCTACTTTAATCTTCACCGTTTTAGGAGCGGAGAACAATATTGCCCTTTCATTAATCCCAGCTCCTGTGCGAAGTCTCAGCTTTAAACCATGATGGAAACAACACCATTAAAGACCTTTTTGTTGCAGAGCAAGGTGATAAAAAATTACTTTCCCCTCATTTTAGTAAGAACCCATCTCAAAAAAGCCTCTTAAAAATGCCTAAATGTGTATTCTTAAAATTCTCACCCTTTAATAACAAGACCATGATAACCGCTGCTCGGGTGTCACCACAGGGGATGGCCACCACATCCCCAGGTCTGGGGGCATTAAATCGGGGCTGCTCTATCCATCGTTACCCTCCGAGAGGATGGGGCTCCAGCATGCCCCAGGCTGGACACCCGCAAGGAGCCCCAAGGACAAGCAACTGCTTGAATACAGGAACCGCCGCAGGCAGGGCTTCAGGAGGAGAGCCAGGGCCGCGCTCGTGCTGCCGCCTCCTGCGTTAATCAACTTTCACAGGGAGATGTCTAATTACAAAAGCATCCAGGACAGGTCTGCAAATAGGGTGGAGAAACTGGATGACCTCAAAATATTTAATTATCAGAAAAAGGGATAGAAATTACACCTGTAAATAGTTTCAGAGAGAGAGTGTAATATTTTCCATCTAATTTAGGAGGGGCTTCCTGGAAGAAACAGGGCAGAGGATTTCACCTGCAACCACATTTCAGCACACGAAGAAACCCTTCACACACCACTGAGCCCCGGGCACGCTCGCACAGATCACAAACCCAGTCCTTTGTTTGAAATCCCGAGCTTGCCCAGCGCTGCCAGGAAGGGCGCCTGGAGCCTACCCCGGCACGAAGGCGCCTGGGGCTGCCAGAACAGAGCCCACCCGGCACCTGACCTCGGATAATTGGCATATCAAGAGCAGCACAACAGCTTGAAAATATTTGGAAGAGGTTTTGTGACACGAGGGGTACAACTAGGAGTAGCTTGTGGAGCCACATGAAATCCCACACCTTCCCAAAGCTGCCTTTAGCTCCCAGGCTCCAGCCTCTGCAGGCAGGTTCCGTGCTGTAAGCACATCTGCCACAGCTTGCCCCCTTCGACGGGTCTCTAGCCCCATCCCCAGCCTGCCCAGCACGGTCGATGCTGGAGGCAGCACCTTGCCATCTCCAGCCACATGGCATCCGACACAGCCCAGCATCGTTATCCCCTTCCTGTGGCCGAGAGCTGCCCCACGTGGCACCCAGGACGGCTGCCTTCCTCCTTCCTGGCTGGACAATGAAAAGCATTTGCCATGCCAGTTTCCCCCGGCCCCGTGCAGATTTCCGGAGGGGGTCGCAGGGCTCCTGAGCCCCCATATTAGCTCAGCTGAGGGTTGGCATGGTAACCAGCTACCCAAAATCTTCCTGATGTTTAATTAGCCCAGGGGTGACGCTGGCTCCATTCTCACCCATGAGGTCCCCATGCAGCTCTGTGCCCCTCAGGGGAGTCCCAGGGACCTGCCGCTGCTGGGGAGCACGTCTGGCTGTGCAGCAGCACCGTGGGGACGGGCACACGCTCCAGTGCCATGGCGCAGAGCACACCGAGACGCTCCTGCTGACACGGCAATGGTAAAATAAATGGAACTATTAGTCATAAATCTAGGGCTGTAGAAAATATCAAAGGTGAACTGGAGCTGCATTGTGTGTGAGTTTTTAAAAAGCAGCAACAACTTGGAGGCAAGAAAAAGGAAGGGAACTTGATTTAAGGCAATCATGCAAGGACTGCAGCTAAACGCAGTCCTGGTCCAATGGGCTATAACTGCCTCTCATGTACTAAAAGCAGCGAAGTGGCTGCAGCCCTGGGAGGAGCTGCAGGGGAAAGGCCACCGGTCCTTGTGCTGGAGGGAAATACAGCCGTGCAGGAGTGCATGCCGGTCACTCGTGGCCAATGCACCCAGCACACATGGGCTTTGCACTGATCCATTCTCAGCAACATCAGCACCGTGGCAGAGTGAGAGGGCAGGTCCCTGGCAGGTGGGGCAGAGCAATGTCTCACCAGGCTACAGGTTCCCTGTGTGGCCATGGAGCATCACGGACCCTCCGTTCCCTCAGTCATGGGCTGGAGTGGCAGTGCCCAGCCTTACATTCCCAAAACACGGGTGCAGCCACCAGGGTCAGGCTGAGGGAGCCAAGCACGCCGACCACATCTCAGGTCCCCCAACTCCTCTCCCCCCTCCCGGGATCAGACCCAAACTCTGGGGCTCGGGCTGTTGCCATTTCTCAAATCACCAGAATCTGTTTTTCTCCCTCTGCGCAACCATGCCACGACACCGTGGGGTTACAAAAAGGAGAGATTACTCTGGGAAAGATGGCATAAAGCATTACGAGGGAAGATCATCTCTTCACAGAAAATTTTATATTGCTTACGACTTACTGTCTGTGAACATAAAACAGTTTAACCAGCCGACCCTAAATCACAGTGACAGCTTTACACTACCCACAAACCTTTGCTCGCGCTTATCCAGCTCTGTCCTACCTACCCCCCGCCCCCCGTTTTCTTTTTTCCAAACGCCTGCTCCCCCCCTCTCTTCTCCGGGAGAGCAGCACACGCGTGTTCACATGCATGCAGAGATAGAACTGAGCCGAGGCACAGCAGACAGAGAGGGACCCAGGGCTAGAGGCTGGGAGGCACGAGCTGTGTTCCCAGCCTCACTGTTCATCAAGACCCCGGACAAGGCACTCCCCCATCGCTGTCACACTTCCTGCCCCAGTCCCCCCATCCACTCAGCCCCGCTGCTCTTTGGAACAGGGTTTCAGCACAGGGCAGCTGCGCAGCCCTTGCGCCTGCACAGCCCGGTGCAAGCTGTTTTATCCAGCACCTCCAACCCCCAACGACAGCAGCCAGTGCAGGAGCGGGAGGGAGTGGGATGCAGCGGGACGCTTTGCCTCCCTCCCATGCCAGAGCAGGACAGAGGCTGCCCCCATCCCCAGGAACAGCAGAGCCTCCCCCATGATCGTGTCTCCCAGGGCTGCCGAGGTTCCGCACGTCCTCACCTCTCCCTGGGGACATTTAATGAGCAAAGTACACCTTTGTGCAAGGGTGCTGGCTGGCAGAGCAAGGCTGCACAGCAGCACCTGAGCGCTTGGGGGGCCTCAGCTGAGCCCCCTTCAGCAGGACACGTTTGGCTCCCATGCCCAGGGTGGCCACAAGAGCCAGGAGCTCCCTGACCCCAGAGCAGCCCCCGGCACAGACCCAGCACCTCACCACCTTCCCGGGGGAACTTCACCCTGGCTTGAAGCTGCTGCTGGAGCCCACCCTGGGAAAGGCCCCACCAGGCTCGGCACTTGCCCAGGATGGGGTTCAGTGGCCACTAACAAGCTGAGACACGCTCATGGTTAGCTGCCGCATTTACCATTTTTTCCCCACTTAAAATAAATCCAAGTCTTTCCTCTTCCAAGTCTGCTGAGCTGATGCTACATGGGAAACTGTGAAATGCTCCATGACGGCATGTTCCCTGTTGCTCTTAATCCACTCCTAATTAAGATCACGTGTGATGCATGCCTGAGCTATGTGGCCATAAAATGCTATTGTTGCAACTTGATAGCAAACCAAATGGAAGAAAATTACAGCAAAATCCAAGATTAGGGATAACTGGCTCACAAAATACAGTGCTTAAAAATAACGTGAGGCAATTTCCTCCCAATTTTGGGAAAAATCGCTACTGCCAGCGGCATCCTCTGTACACAACACAGCTCAGCCTCTGCCTCCCCAGCAACACATCTCGGTAGCGCCCCGTTCAAAGCACAGCCCTGCCCGACTGCTGCTGCTCCCCTTACCGCTCCGATTGCCACAGCCCGGCTGCAACCCCTCGTCCACAGCACAGCACCCACACACGGTCCCACTGGGCACAAACCAAATCCCCCTGGAAAGCTGAGCCAAGGGGGCCAGAGCACCTGGGCACCCCAAGCTGTGATTTAAACCAATGGCTTCCCCAAAGCCTGTCCTGAGCAGCTCATCCCAGCCCATCCCTGGCATCAGTTGTTCCTACAGAGGAGCGAGCCAGATGTGTGGGAACACTGTGCTGGCTACTACACCCGCTCGGGGCTCAAAGGACTAAAGCCCTGCATCCCGGCTGCCAGAAACAGTTGCAGCCTTTTGATGAGGGTGATTTTAAGAAAAAGAAAGTGGTGGTGAAGAGAAGCACATTATCAGAGGAAGAATCAGCTGCACAGCCAAGCACAGGACCAAGTGTTCAGATCAAAGCTCTCTGCTCCCCCATCATGCCCCATCCTTGGTAGATGGACACAGCCTGCACCCTCCTCCTGAAAAGAGCCTTGTGAAGGTCAGAGCCATTTCACACTTGGGAGACAGTTAGGGGGCTGGCACGGGACCAAGAGTCAGTCTCTAATATTTGAATGCAACCAGTGGTCACTGTCGAGGACTCCCCTTCAAAATGACCCCGTCCCTCCCACCACCCATTCCCCCACCCTGACGTTTGCACCCTCCTCACCCTCTGTAGCAACACCTATCACCCCTCAGACATGGGTTTGCTTCCCGTGAAACCTCCTCGGTTTCCCCTCAATACATTGAGAAACAGCAGCTTGCTCCACTCCCCTCCCAAACACCCCCGTAGTCGTTGACCCTCCACGGTCCAGGCACCAGGCAGCCAGCCCTCCCAAAATTATACTCTCTATATATTAACTTAGTTTATTATCTTTTGTCTTGGTTTCTTTTTTATTTTTAAGGCAGAACCCTCCCTTGGATGCAGCCGGAGCGTCCACCCCGCCCCCCCAAGCCCCCACTGCCAAGGGGCTCTGACCTCCTTCTCCCTCTGAGCATCACACAACAGCCCGCACCGGGCTGTGCTTGCACAAGCAAAGCCCTGTGGCTTCTCTGCATCATTTTTTGGCTGAGAGTTTAAATTTTAAGGATCTTTTTAGAATAAATGTGTCAGGGAAAAAAATCCCTGAAGCCTCTGGCTAGAAATCAGGGCACAGAGCAGAGGGGCAGTGCCCTGACGGGAAAGGCACTGCATCAAGAAAATCCTTCTAGCAGAAGTTAACAGCTAATCAATTTATTTTTTATTTGAAGTTACTGACTCAATAAAATCAGAGATTAATTCTGATACAATTATTAATCCACAATAAGCTGAATAGCTGGGCTTTATAGAGGGAGAGCAAGTTAATGGGGTATTTTCAGAGGATTTAAAAAGAGAGCAGTTTTCTCCAGATTAATGGGCTGGCACAAGGCTAACATGCCAAGAAGAGGGTTTGGGCTCCCACGGTGCCTCTTGCATGGAGCCCACAGGCCCTTTTCCCCACGTGAAATGTTTTTTTCAGTATAACAAGATCATTCAGTGGAACAGAGATTTTTCTGCCAATGCCAGTGATTGGGGGGTAAATCTCTCCCCTTCTCACCCCTCGGCAGCTGGGCTGGGGCAGAGCTGCTGCTCCCCGCAGCACCCAACTGTGTCGGGGCTCACTGCCACCAGGAGCCTTGAGGGACATCCCCATGCCCCAACGGGGAAGGGAGAAATCAGGGAATAACCAGAGGGAAGGAAAATGTACAATTACACAACTGCCTTCTTCAAATGACACCTGATCCCAGCAAACATCTTTAAGATGTGAAAAAACATTAAATTTCTCCCACTGAGATTCCAGGTTATTCAAATCTGATCTGAAAAGCTATTTTTAATCATCTTTGCTCACAGATGAAGGGAGCAGCCAAGGCCAGCTGAGCAGGAGGACTCCGTATGCTTGCCCTTCGCTAAATTTACAGAAGCTTAAAATACGAACCCCGCTACTGTTTGGCCATGAGGTTATTGATCAACACACAGGTAGATGCAGCATCTGTCACAACTGAATATTAAAAACCCTTTAACACACAGGGTGGGTGCAGATCTGTCGTTATGAAATTCAGGAGAACCTGATGTGCTGCACTGATGTCCCCAGGAGGTATGGGCTCAGCTCCCAGCTGTGGTCGAGCAGGAGCACTCCCCCACCCAGCCCTTTTGAGGCTGTGCCTGCCCTTCCCCACTCCTGGGCCAGCTGGACCCTTTGCTTTCCCTGCCAAATTTCTCCAAAAGGTCCCAAAAGCTGGAGAGCAGCGAACCACTGCAGGAATTAAGGAGGAAACCAGAAAAGCCAGCTTTCCCTCCCCCACAGCATCGCTGGTGCAGCTCCCGGCAGACAGCCAAGACTGGTCATAGGCAGGGGCTCCCAGCAAGGGCCAACATGGCATGGCCCGAAGAGCCAGGCACATTCCCACTGTGCCTGCCCTGGCTTTGATGTCCCAGTCCTGGTCCAGCCAGCAACACAGCCATTGCACCCCGATTAGTCCCCAGTTAGACTCTAATCCTGCATGTTTGCATATTGTTTAAATCAATACATTGGATTTTATTGCAGACAAAGCGCCACCGAGCATTGCCCTGTTTATTAAAGACAATTAAAGGATTCTGTGCTTAACATGAAATTGAAAAAAAATTAGATTGGCACCCCTTTTCTTGGTAATTAACAGCTGAGTAGCTCTGACAGCAGAGAGCAGCAGGGGTAAGGCAGGAAGAAACTCTCCCTGCAGCTGACCTCCATGGTACCGGGTGCCAGAGCACATGGAGCAGGATCACGGAGCATGATCATGCACTGGTCAAGGTCAGACTTGCCAGCTCCCCCCCCTCTGCTGCTCACCATGTCCAGGCATTGCTTTCCCAGATGATGCTCTGCGTGGTTTTCAGGACTTGTCTACCAGCAGGGTTATCCCAGCCCAGCAGAGAGCACGACCATGAACCAGTACTCCTCAGTCAGCGTAACAGGCTGTGTGGAACCCCCCTTTGCTGGCTGAGGACAGCTCACCCAGGCCAGTGACAGCCTGGGTGATGGCCAGGGACACCAGGCTTCATTCGGTGGTGCATCAGCCTGGGACCCTTCTGGGGTCTCCTGTGGTTTAACACCACAGCCTGTCGCTTCTGTCTGGATAAACTAGCCTTTGCACATTGCAACTGGCAACTCCAGGTCTGTACCACAGGCTGTGACGGGGAATCTGTTCGAGAGGAGTAGGTTCCCCCCTAGCACCCAGAAGCAACTCTGTCTGCTGCCAAAATCAGGGGGTACGGCTGGCACCCGCCATGCAACACAGGATAATTCCCACCGGCAGCCGCCAGCCCCTCCCTGGCTCCCAGAGCAGCACAGGCTCCCGTGGGGTCCCCATGTCCCCTCCCGGGGGCCCACCCCGTCTGCTGCAGACCCAGCGATGATAAAGCTGTCACACTGATTTCTCTGCTCATCTCAAACCTTTCTGCTTTGCAAAATGCGCACAGACAGACATTTCAGCAGCTAATTGGGAAAATCAGGATCTTCTCCTTTGCAAGGAGCTGTTATTTCCATGCAGTGCTGCCTAGCGGGTGGGGGCAGCAGCGCAGGGAGCTCCAGTGCCAGCACTGGGGGACTGCACCAGGCAGCCCCAGAGAGGGTCTGGGGGTACGTAAGGCCACAGGGGCACGTGGAGCACAGAAGGAGCTTGTGACATAGATTGGCACCAGGGCACAGCTGGCTCTGGGTGTTTTGGCCCAACCCTGAGCACCCAGCCTTGGCACTGGGTTTGGGGGAGCAGCCTGCCAGCTCCTTGGACAGGGAAAGGTGGTCTGAGGTGGGCTCAGGGCTTGCACAGACCCTCCTGGGATGAGGGATACCTGGGCAGAGCGTCCTTCCCACTGCCCCCAGCACCCACTGCCCCTGACCAAGGCGGGTATGAGCTGCTGTCAGCTCGGATCTGCCTGGGAAGCCCAGAGACTCTTGCTACAAAGGAGAGTGTTTTCCCTGCTGCATCTCAGCACGATGCGAGCTGACAGGGCCCGGAGATGCTGGCTCCAGCAGCAGGGGAGCACAAGCTGCTCTTCACATCCCGTGACTTTTTTAGGACACTGGTGGAAGGGCCTTTTTTGGGAGCAGTGGACAGCAAGGGAGTGAATTCCTGAAATGCTCCAGCTCAGCTCATCCTGCGATAGGCAGCCCCCGAGCTTACCCAGGAGGAAAAAGGGAAGGCAGCAAACCCTTGCCCGCTGTCCCCTGCCCTTACCCAGCAGCTTGCGCTGGCGCAAAAGCATCACGGAAGGCTATGCGTGCCGGCAGCAACCATGCCCTCTTTTGGGGGGGGGGGGGGGGGCCCAGCTCCTCTTCCTTGTNTGGCCAGGACCTGCCCGAGCAAGGGCTGGGCACACACCGGGCTGCCTGAGAAGGGGCTGCTGCTCCCATGACTGCAGGCAGGTGCATTTTTTCAGCACCCAGAGGTGCTGGTTCAGCTGGTGAAGGGCTCCAAGAGGAGGGTGATGGGGCAGGGCAGGGCCCCCCTGCACGAGGCTTAGCCCAAGCAACCATCACCTCTGCCCAGCACTGCCTGCACCCTCCTGCCCACGCGCTGCCCTGCAGCCCAGGCAGGAGCTTTTCCAATGCTTGTCCTTAACTCACTTGGGCAAGACAGAAAGGGCTGGTCCCCTCTTTTTGGCAACAGTGGACAGTTTGGGTTTGGGTGGGATCAGCTCCTCTCCCAGTGCAGCAAACACGGGGCCAGGCGGCACTGGGCACCCACAGTGCTAGTGACATGCTCGGTGACTGGCGCAAACAGGACACAGGCATCACGTCAGCTGATTCCCAGCTCTAATTTGGCATTCGTGACCACGTACCCTCCCGTGCTCACACCTCAGGAGGCTGGGAAAGGTTGCCAGTGGCAAAGCTGGAAATGACATTTTTGAACAAATTGCGGGGGAGAATGTTGGCTCTGGATGCATGGAGCAGGCTGCAGCGGGAGCAGCATCCTGCATGGGTGCCGCTTCTCCATTGCCACGGCGGGGGCAGGAGGGATGGGGAGGTGAGGGGAGCAGATGCCGTCTGCAATTTCCCCACATAAGCAAATCGCTGCCCTTCGCAAGCAGAAGCCAACTTCACCTTGAATGCCAGAGCAAAGGGTGCGTGAGGCTGACAGTGCAGCAAAGCCCCAAGGGCTGCGACTGTCTGCTGGAGCCCTGGACACTAACAGAGGTCAGGGACGATGCAGAACTACAAAAAGCATACTTGCATGCTCTGAGATTCTTTGGCTCAGTAGGAAATGCATCCCTGGACAGCCTCCATCGAACCACAAACGGGTCCAGGGGGAGAATCTGGAAGCTGCAGGCTGGAATTTATGAGCCCTGTTCCCATTAAAATAGCAGGCGATATTTCCATCTGTCAGTAAATGATGATAAACAGACCAGCTCCTTTGCATATCCCAGACCTTGCTCAGACAAAACCACCATGAGGGAGGGCAGGATTTGGCATATAGATGACCATTGCCATGCTAAGAATTTATGGCTCCAGCCTGCCCAGTCTTTAGCAGGAGCAGGTATTTATACAGGCTGATCTCCAGGGGCCTGCCAAGACCAGGGCACCGCAGCCAGGGCCCTGGCACCGACCACAGTGCCCAGCTGCCCATCCTCTTGGCTTGCTGGGGACAAGCATCCTTCCAGCCTGGCTGTGATCTGGGCCCCATCAGCACTTTCCTGCCTTTGAGGAAATTTGGTGTTCAGCAGGATGGAAAGTGCTGGAGGGGAGCATGGGTACAGGTTCACACCCAGGACCCCCCAGTGCAGATGTGCCAGAAGCCACCAGTGAGCACAGCACTGAAGGCACCGGCACCAAGCACAGCCACCGCGGTACCTGGAGAGCATCACGTATTGTACACGTGTGGGATGCTGCCATGATCACCCATCCTGCTAAATGGGGGGGGGGCCGGACGCAGGCAGGTTTTACCAGCCTGCAACCCACTGTTGCTTTGCTGTTTGCAAAAACGTGGCAGATTTGTTTGCCAACCCTTCAAATGTTATTAAACAAACATTTCCTGACAAAACCGGGACTGGACTCCAACCTCTTACTGCTCTTCAGAGCACCTCAGGGGACAGCACACCGTGGGCCGCAGAAAGGCAGCCAGGGTGCCTGGGAGCTGGCACTGAACACGCAGTTTTACAGGATTCCAGCACATTTCTGCCCTTTCCCTATCCTTTCAACTTCTCATCACACTCACACACATGCACAGTGGATAAAGGCATCAGTTAGCTACAAAGTACTTTGGAGACCTCATCTCATTAATCCGACTTGTAATTAGCCTGTAAGGAAAGGAGAGCAGTTACTGAGTCGCCTGCCCAGTGCAGCACAAAGGGGGTCACACCCAGACCCCTGCGACTGCTGCTCCTCACGGAACAGCCACGGGGTGCGCAGCCAGCAACATCCTCCTCAACCAGCAGCGGGGTCCCAGGGGAAGCACTGGCTCTGGCCCCAGGCTGGGGATACCAGGGTCTGGGCACTGCCCTGGGCACAGGTGTCTGCACCAGCCCCAGGAAGGCCAGATTCCCTTGGTTTGCTGCTTAATGCCATGCAATCCCTTGCAGCCGAGGTCTCTGGCAGAGCTGGTCAATGGTTGTTGCAGGGAGACATTTATGGGCACGTTTCCCTGTTTTTATGCAGGAGAGACTCCGCAGCTGTACCGGCCCAGGCCAGGTAAATGCCAGCAGATGGCACAGAGGGCAAACCAGTCCTTTTGCCCTTGCACGAGCTCCCGCCCAGCGGCACAGCACCTGCCATGTGCCAGCATCCCTGCCACGGCTGACAGGCAAGGGGCCAGGACAGCACACCCACCCACACAGCCCCCAGGGGCAAGCACCAGCCCTTCTTGTACACTCAGAAAGTGCACCCAGAGAACTAACAAGAGGGGTTTAGAGGAGACTGCCCTCACCGGGGTGACATTTGGGGAAAAAACAGGCAAGAAATCAGAGGCTTGGTCAGTCAGGCTCAGAATGACAGGGATCAGCTCCTTGCTCTGGTGGAGGCTTTGCCCAGCCATCAGAGGACATACTCCTGCCTTGTGCTGCAGCCTGACAACTAGTTAATATGTGGCTCTGCACCTCCTGGAGTTGCTAACAACATTGAGTGGACATCGAGCCTGCCTGGAGGGATGTCACTGGCTGCTCTCTTGCCAGCCGTAACACAACAGAGGTGTTCCATAACAGTTAGGTGATGAACAGGAGCTCCACTGTCCAAGACACCTTTGCCTCCTAATGCTGCAATGCCCCACGTCCTGTGCACTCAGCCCATCACCTAAACACTTGGTGAAACAAAGCCATGGGCCTTAAAACATCCTGTCAAGGGCAAGCATGGAGCTGTCTTGGCTGCCACTTCTGCTAAGTGGCTTTTGTGATAAACATCGGTCTCTAAATGGCAAGCAAAACCTGCCCTTGTTGCAATGCTGGTGCTTTCCTTCTCACTGGAACAGATCAGCCCTGTTAAACACATCAATCCTAGATGGCTCAGCTTGTCTGGTTTGTTGTAGGGCCCATCAATTGTTGGTGTCGCAGATATCCCAGTGCTCGCTGGGGCCCCAGTGAGCTAACGGCAGGTAACAACTCCTCTTGCATGAAACTCTCAGGCCAGTGACTTCCCCTGTGCAAACACACCACAGGAGCCCTCCCTGGGCAGCAAGAAAGAAGCAAGATTCCCCACTACAAGCCAGCACAACGGGACAATTTGCCAAGGACATTACATGCTAAAGGGTCAGCGGGATCCAAGGCAGCTACATACTGCCAGAGTATCTGAGCAAAGAGCACAGCAGGTTAACAGGGGTTGCCAGTGCAGAGCACCCCAACAGAAGAATGCAGGTTAAGTTTTAGAAGGTCATAGTTTCCAAAAAAAACTCCAACCATATTTGAAAATGTCACATGAGAGCTTTTGAGTGGTCCACCCTTAACCCTGAGCACCAAAACCTAAGCAGAATTTTGAGTCAACAGCAGCCAAACTCAGCACAGTTGCAGGAGATGTGCATGGCAGGAGGCTGGAGGGACAGGGTCAAGATGGCACCTGGAAAGCAGGTAGCCAGTAACCCAGAACCTGACAGCCATTCCACCCTTGGATGCACTCATCCCATCTGCACAGGTCATCTATGGAAACCCAAGAAGACAGAGTACCAGCAACCGCACTTGCACACAGACAGGACCCACATCTGTCCATCTATCCGGCGCACCACTGTAGGCTCTCAGGCCCCAAAACCACTTGAGGACCGGCAGTGAGAGTGGGGCGTGGGAAGGCCCAGAGTTCAGGCAGACCAGCAAGTGACAGATGCCGAGGACACAACACAGCGTTCCCGAACATCCCACAAATCCAGCGCACCAAACCCAGTGGAGCTGCTGTCCCAGAGCAAGGGCAGCCTTTGGGCAGCCTTGGCCTGATGGATGGGCTCCTACCTTGGGCTGCCGGCATCTTCCCCTTGTTGAGCTGCTTGAGGCGCTTCTGGTGGGACTTGCCGTTGTAGTGGATCTGCGCCTGTGCGGCTGAGTTGAGCTGGATGTTGCAGACCTCGCAAAGTGTGAATGACTGGTGCTTCTTCTCCCTCTTCATGCGCTGCTCGGGCTGGCTTGACAGGCAGCTGGCTGCCTCCGCCAGCCGCACCCCGTTCTCGGGGTTGTGGGAAGGGCTCAGGGGTCGCTTCATGCCTGCGGGAGGAAGGACAGACCCACTGTGAGGACAGAGGGACCAGAACAGGGGGCTATGCAAGGCAGGAAAACCCAGCACGGGTCCCATGCCTGTGGAGTACCCAGGCTGCCTGGATCTGGGGGGGCTTCCCAAGCAATAGCAACAGCGTTTGCATCTCTGCAAGGAGTTGCATTAGGCAAGAAGACATGAGCAGCAGCATTCCTAGAAGGTTAGTGCTGGAGCAGGGAATAACCCACTTCTTTCAATATTCTAGGACCAGACAACACTCCTTCTGTCAGTTAAAGTCTTTCTGTTCACTCCTGGACAGCACTGTGGGTTGGCCCAAGGCAGAGCTGGAATGGTACCCAACTCTCTGCAGGCAAGAAGTTCAACTGGAAGGATTTGCGGTGCTGCTCTGGTGTCCCACAGCCCATCCCCACTGTGGCAGTAGGAGGACTGGCACCAGCACCTCGAGCCACAAGCACTTTCTTGCCCATGTTAAGTGAGTGCCTGTCCTGAATGCAGAGCTCCGTGGGACCAACTCGCACTGGGAGCTTGAGTCCCAGACCCGCACAGGGACGCCACATGGAAGAGCTGCCCGTGGAAGGATTTCGGTCAGCCAGGGAAGGCCCTCCTGCAGCCTTTGCCTCGCAGACACACTGTCCCCCCTGCTCGACCCTGAACTGGGAGCTAGTGGGACATCCAGAACTGAGCCTCGGAGAGGCGCGAAGGTCACCCGAGCCCTGCGATCCAGTTACCACCTTGGAGCTGGCAGCTGCTGGTTACAAATACACACAGGCACGCTGCACCAAGACACCCCGAGGGGCCAAGAGTGGGGGACTGGGGTGTCTGTGGGTGGCCAGACAGGCCCCAAAGGTGCACTGCAGAGGTGCCCCTGGCAACCCTGGGAAGGGCTGCACAGACAGTGCTCAAGGGTTCATCTCTGAGCACCTTGGGCATTAGGGGCTAGACCAGAGGTTTTGGTTTATGCACCAGGCAGCCTGAAACACCACAGCTGTCCTTACCGAACTTAGTGCAGCACCATCCTGGAACACCTCACCCAGCAGCCCCAGCCTGCTGCTCCTGATGGTGGGAGGCTCTGCGCACCCCCTTGGACACGGCTTGTGTTTCCCAGTCCTGCACTCACTGCAAGCTCAGTCCTCCCCGCCCGTGTTTGTAGCGGGAGCTCCTGCAAGCCCAGTAATTTCTCCCAAAAGACGATCCACTGCAACCTGCACACCCCAAGAAGTGCCCCCGGTTCCTCAGCAGCCCTTTGGGGCTCAGCAGTGAGCCCGGCAGCCCGGTGTGGGTGGGTTCGGTGGGGGCTGCCCACGCACCCGCCCAGCACCCAGCAGACGGGAGGGGGGCACCCGGAGCCGCACAGATGAGGCAGGGCTTGGTGCGCTAAAAGCCACCAGGCGCAACCCGGTACCCGGACCCTGGTGGGGGGGTCTCCGGGCGCTGCAGCCCCGGCCGCGGCCCCGCGGTGGCGCACACGCTCCGCGCCGGTCCCCGTGCGTGGGTCCCCGCGGCAAAGCGGAGCGGGCGGCGGGAGCGGGGGGGGAGAACCCCGAAGAGCCCTGCCCGGGCCCGCGGTGCCGGGGGGAACCGCTCTGCGGGGACAGGAGGGCAGCGGGTACACACACACACACACTCACCCCCCCACGGTGCGTGGGTGCGC
>VZTL01071913.1:10446-28383 GCA_013400535.1 Scopus umbretta | reverse complement strand
GGAGTGCTGCCTGCACTGTCTCCCCCCCCCCCCCCCGATATGAAGATTACGGCAAATAGTCGAGTCTTTATTCCTTCAGTTTATCCATGCTTCCTACCCCAGGAGCACTGGAACTATGAAACTGCCAGCAGCTACCTACAGTTGGACAAATATAGGTATGACAGTAACTGCAAGAAAGAAAGGGGACTAGGCTGTTACAGGAGAACGCTACCGTTACAGTAAGCTTGTGAGCCTATAGTGAATTATATTATGCAACCAGAGCTCGACAGCTTTTATTTCCCAGTCACACGAGCTTGAAGCCACAGTATGGTAATTCAAAACATTGGTTAGAAGCAAGAAATGTAAGAAAGAATCGTTTGAGGAAATATATGTTTTAGCCTAAACTGTTAAACAAGATAAAGAAAGTAGTAGTTTCCTAATAGAAAAAGGAAACACCTAGAAAAAAGCAAGAAGCAGAAAGTTTCTCATCCATTGGAGAAATAAACAAGAGAAGACTTAATTTTTTAGGCTTGAGAAAAATAAATACAGATTTCAGAAGTCTGTCTTAAAAAAAAAAAAAGCTCTTTTAGAGCATATCATTTAGTTTATATGTTCTTCTGGGCAGAGATTGTGATTTTTTTCTTGTTTGTCCGAAACTTGTTGCTGCAGGGTTTTATTCATAAGCAGAGCTTGTTGGTGTGAAAAGCAAATAAGAAATGGCATCGGGAGATAGTACAAATTGTAACCAACAGCCTAATGGTACATCAGCCTTTTCTCACATTTCACATTCCCAGCACTTCAGTGTATGCAGGGCTTAAACTGGTTTGGACTTCATGCTCTCTTTTGGGCTGGGTAATGGTAAGGCTGTGGTTATGCCAACACAAAATCCATGACAAGAGGGGATTGTACACCCAGTTAGTAGGTGGCTGCAGCGTCAGAAGCTCAGTGGAAAAGACAGGCAGCATAGGTAAAGTAGAACAGGCTAGCTCCTAATAGAAATAAATCCTAGTGAGTTATATTTACAGGTTTCCCAGACATCATTCTTTCCAAATCCAGCAAATCCACTGTGAACGAGTACCTTACTCCAATGCACAGGATTAAAGCTCTTAAACTATAGTATTTGTAATGCTTAATGATTCTCTCCTCATTTTCCTTACACAAGTGGAAATTACCAGAGAAATAACCCTGTTCAGCCTCCTCCATGCTGTATTGGAAAAAGCTCACGTGCCTGTTTTTAGAAGTGGTCTCAGCCAGTTTCAAGCAGAGGATATTTTGCCAGTTGTTACCTGCTAGAGCTGTTGTTAACAATTGTCTTGTTCCTCTCAGGTATTTTGTTTTAAAGAGCTTAATAGCCAAAATTGCTGGGGTTTTGACTGAAAAGGGGATTGGGGGGTTTTCAGGTTTTCAGTAACATGATTCTGACTCAGTGAGTTATGTGGGGATTTACTTTTCCTCTGGGTTCCTTGGAAACCTATAAATGGTTTAAACCTACCAGGCTGGTTCCTTTAGTCTGCCTGGTTCCTCGGTGTGTGCTCTCCATAAAGGCTGCCTTGGGTTTTTATCACCTCATCATTGCTCCTGGTTCACTGATAACAGCTGGCGATAAAGGAAATCTCCACGGAGGCTAAAGTCCCTCTGCCCCCTCAGTGCTGCTGTGATACAAACTGCTCAGATTTTTTTCTTCCTTAGTGGCTGTCGTTAAAAAAAAAAAAAAAAAAAAAAAAAAAAAAAAAAAAAAAAAAAAAAAAAGAACAGATGGAAGACAAAATGCTTAACCTTGCCCTTGTTATCATCCCCACAGGGTATTTCCAGAGAGGATGCTTTCACAGATTCCAGGCCGGCTTTATACTTTTTTGTCCTGCATTGGGACAGAACTTTTCTTTAAGTTTGAAAAGGCACTTCTAGTCATATTAATACAGACATAGCTGTGGTAGCTGGTGCAGCTGCAGGAGCTAGTGTGAACCAGCCAGCTCCATAACTATTCGCTAGCAGTGTAGCCTGTGCAGTCCAGAACTCACTGCAGATTGCAGTGTCATGAGTGAAGCTGGGTAAATACCTGGACATTTATCTTGAGCTGAGATCTGGCCACAAATAGCTGCTATCAGTACTCCCAAGATAATGCAAGTCTAGAAGCTGTGCCTGTATAAGGCAATGCAGTACATTTTGACTGCTGGCAAAGACAGCAGTAATCCCAAGGATTTCCCCAGCATGGAGCCCAAATCTCTGATTTATCAGCTAATGGCTTTCAGTCTCCAAGGTTATCATTCTGATAGCTCTCCTGCGGATTTATACCTTCAGCGAGCAATTAGGTAGAAGTGCATGTTTAGCTGAACTCTTGATGGCAGTATTTTTTTTCTTTAAACTGATATGTTTCTTCCCTAACACACTTCCAGCTCTCAGAAATCACTGGATTCGTGCCACTACATTCATCATTTCAAAATTCAATTATATTTTTCATTACAGGGTGCACTCAGGATCACAGAGAAATTTGCTGTATTTACAGAATATATAAGCAATTACAAGACAGCTTCCCACTGCTATCTAGGAAAAGTAAATGCTCAAGGAAAATACAGCAAGAATAGTACAACTTGATCTTTGTTAGCTCGTACCTTAGAAGAGTCATGTGGTTGATGTGCAGCATGCATTTGCACCTAAATAATGGTGAGATCCATCAACCTGCGGTCCTTTCTCCTTCTAGAGTTGTATGCTAACTGTCCTGGAACGGATACTGTTATTAAGGAGAATTACAAAACATCGTTTAAGGAAGGTAAGCAAGTGAAGGGGCAACATCTGTGCCTCACATGCTAAATGTAGTGCAGGGAGAAAAGGACCTAGCAATTCAGAGAAAATATAAGATGGGAAAAATATTGAATCTCATTCCACTCTTGATTGGAAGCCACTTTTTTTTCTTGGATACATGCAAAGGGGAAAGTGGGAAGAACTGTTCAGCTTATTTCTCCATGGCCTTTAGTCGTAAATCTTATCTTTGTGAGTGCTGACACAGTGCTGAGGATTGCTGCCCCGAACCCCACCTGCCATGGAACAGGCATGAAGGGAAGGGCTTTCTGGGCTGCATTTTGATGCCTAATGCTCAGTTCTGAAACCAAAAACTTTCAGCACCCCTATATTCTGCCCGTTGCACAGACACTTGTGGAAAGAGCATTTGCTGGGAACAAAAAAAACCCTAAACTCATCGGGATCTCTTGCACAGGTGACACTGGTGTGGGGAAACAGATCTCCTGAACAGGATGGCCAGTCGATCGTGGTGGGAGCT
Source organism: Scopus umbretta (assembly GCA_013400535.1). NCBI lineage: Eukaryota > Metazoa > Chordata > Aves > Pelecaniformes > Scopidae > Scopus > Scopus umbretta. The sequence continues at coordinate 25,130 of VZTL01071913.1, read as the reverse complement.
TCCACTGCAAGGGTCCTTGCAACAGCATCTTCAGCTGGATCAGGTGAGTCTCCAGGCTGCTGTTCTGCTGCATACTTAGGTCCAGCTGGGCTGTGGTCCTATGGGACCACTCTGGAAAACACACGAGCTGTTTCTATTGCTTGTCTTAAACTGTGAACTAAGCACCTCCTGACTGTATCAGCTGTGTACAAAAGACTGTCCCATGCGAGCATCTGTCGGAGCAGTTTTTACTGAACATTTATAATTCCCTGTGCATGGTTTGGTCAGTTCTGCAGGCAGAAGGGCTCGGGGCAGCTGCTGGGACTGCCAGATTCTCCACCTGGGCTGTTACTCTACATGCTGAACATGCAACAAGTGCCTATCAGCTGGCGTCTGCACAGCAGGTGTTGCTTAGGGGGATTTCTTAGCCTTCCTAGACTTCCCACTGGAGAGGTCCCACAGCAATGAGTGGAGTGCTGTGCTGTGCTATGGGGTGACTCCCTGTCCCAGGTCAGCCCAGACAATGGGTGGAGATCTGGGGAGATCCTGGACCATCCCAGGAGCTGATGGCTGAAGTGCAGTGGGTGTAGGCACAGGCACTGCCTTGATACCCAGCTACACCTCAGTTGTAGCTATGGGACAAAAATTAATTTCATGTCATAATTTATTATTATAATTTAAATTTCACAGCTCTTGACAAAAGCCTTTCACAGAGTGTTGCTGTGACAGTATTCATACTACTGCTGAGATTTCATTTGCTTGCATTTTTTCTAAAATGAACTCTGAGTAGCTCTGGAACTAACTGGCTAAGATTATTCATATGGGCCTCAATTTCTTCAGCACAGCAGTGAACTAAGTGTTACAATTTGCATCAATAGGAATAAAATTACTCATCTCAGTGCTGTGTACCTTTAAAGGCCCTCTGAGCTCCCATGCTGCTGAAACACACCTCCCACAGAGTAACTTAAAATGGTTTGCAACCATTCGCCATGCTCCTTGTCCTGTTTAAGAGCAGGATGTGGCTGCTGAGGATCCGGCTGGTCTATGAAGGCATTTGAGGCTTAGGTCAGCATGGTCCAACCTGTTGCCTTGACCACAGGTAGATCTGGCCCACTGCCCTTCTCCTGGAGGAGACAAGGAACAGCTGCTTGAGCTGCAAATGCAAATGGAGCTGCTGAAGGCTTCCTCCTGCACTGGCCCAGACACCAGGCAGCAGGAACGATGGCTTCAGGCTGGCATGGGAGCACCCAGGCAGCACTGCCAGCCCCATGGCACGTAGGTGGCAGCTGCCGGGCTGGCACAGAGGCAGAAGAATCTGCCGGTGGGGAAAAAAGGCTGTGGTTGAAATATGAAACTTTGGTGAAATGGAGGCCTGGGGCACCTATCTACTGAGCTACAAGGTACTCCAGTTGTCAGCCTCTAAACTGGCACTATAGGCCTGGCACGCATTCTCTCTCTATATATACAGAGAAGAGATTCTGCTATAGAGTGTTTCTAGCTGTGTGCATGGCTAAAAATTAGTGCAAGAAGCAGATCAGTAGCACGCGCTGTCTGAACATTTGCTTGTCCTCAGATATTTTAGCAAAATAAAGGGATTGCATTCAAACAGCAAGGGAAAGTTGACTTTAAAAAGGGGATATGTGTATGGTTTAAATATTCCACAGTGATGTCATGGCAGGAAATTAAGTCTTTTTTTTTTTTTTTTTGTGGTTTAAACTTAATGGAAAGGGTAAGAAAATATTTCAGCTGTACAGCTACTGCTATGCCTCTAAGTGGTGTGCTGCACGGAGCAGCTGTGTCTCTCTGCTTGTGCTGTAATACGCAGCATACATCCCCATGCACCCTTGGTGCAGAAGTCACAGTTCCCCTGAGGTTATGAGGAATTATGCTGCCATGATCCCATTGCTGAATATGGTCCACAAAAGTCAAAGTGTACACATAAAAAACCCACTAACTAATCCTTGCAAAATCCAGTAAGGTAAAATGCATATAGTTGCCTGTGTTCTACAAGGGGATTGAGCCAAAAAAGAGAGAACTTGTCAGTGACTACTTACAAGATAGTTTTAAAGCCCCCAAATCTATGAATTGCCACTTCCAGTGCTTCCCTGGATCTCATGGTATTTTCTCAAGGAAGTAACCAGCCTCATACGCACTAAGGGCAAACCAAATTTCTGTGCTAAACATCCCAAACTGCGTACCCAAGCAGGTTAGGTATCGATGGCAAAATGAAAGATGATTCCAGAGTATAATATATTGTGGGAATCACACTCATTCTGATCAAAGAAACTGTTTTAAAACTAGATGTAAACCCAGAGCAAGTGCTCGAACGCCCTGCAGTGAGACAGGCTGCCAAGGCTGCTCTCTCCCCCACCTCTCTGTGTGCCGAACAGAGGCCGCGTGTGTTATTTAGCTGGGAGCAAGCACTGTGTGGGATCTGACACAGCAGCAATGATGAGAAGCGGGGAAGGAGAGAAAAGAGGTATTATATATATTCCTACTTACACCTATTTTTGACTGGGCATGTCTGTATGGGCCTTTAAGCTTTTTATAGTTGGCCCAAGTACAGCGAGAACAAATCAAGCAAGCAGCTGGACAAAGCCGTGGTATTTCTGACCTGTGCCAGAATGGGAGCATCCAAGCTTGCATCCAAGTGGGCCATGGGATCCAGCAAATCTTTCAGGAAAGATCTGACACTTTCTTTCTTATGTCTGAGTGGTGCAAGTAGCAGCAACCTGGATATTGGTTTGTTAGTAGATTACATTTCTGAAAGGCAGTGTTTTGATTACATTAAATAGCTGTCAGCCTCAGATGTTGTTCAACAATTTGAACCATTGAACTTTTACATGGATTTTTTCCTGAAAGAAAATATTTAGTTAACACTTAGCATTAAATCAATGAAAAAGTACACTTTCCTGACATATACTCTCTTTGATCTTTGCTAATTTACAAGCATCTCCATACTTTTATCGTCTTCATAGTCATTAGGAGAAAATGCTATTTTCACATTTCTTCTGACGTATACTTGTTTATATCTTGTTCTGATATGGTCAGCTTCTAGCATTACATGTGGTTTAAATAGAAAAGACATGGTGGTAAAACAAAATATCTGTGATTATTTTGTGGGTTACCCTTAAATTGACCGGTACAGCTTCAGAAGTACAAAGCAATTAGTGGGAAAGGGAGAAAGGGCTGAGATGCCTGGAAGGGACATGTGGTGAACCCATTTTCCAGACCTCCTCTCAGGAGATCACGTATGGTGTTTCTTGGCTTCTTCCTGGCTCACCTGGGTGACCCGCTGGTGGGGATGACCATACAGAAAACACCTGCGTCCTTAGACCTTTGTCTTGTGAGGACTTGGCATACAGTTCGCTTTCTGAATATAACTAGCCCTGCCAAGTTTGGTAGGACTGTGTATGTGAATACAGGTAAGTACAGACAGGAATGTGGCCTTCAGCCTTAATTTATCCAAAAGCACAGATGGAAAAGCAGGTCCATTTTTTTCTCCTCTAGAATCTATAGGAATTATCACATCACAGTGTGCTCCATCACCTCAGGGTATGTGGGAATCAACATGGTTTTAGCCAGCCTCATAAAATTGCATAACCAACAAAAGGAAGGTAGTGAGGACAGCTTTAGAAGAGCCCCTTGGGGCTGGGAATGTGTGCTGAGTCCTGTCCCTGTCAGTTGGGGAGCCACTGAGAGGTAATGGAAAGGGTCTTGCCACATGGCAATCTGCATAGGTGCAATACTGGCCTTTCCAATGTCAGTTCAAGCTTTCTTTTCAGTATCAACATAGCCAATATTTAACCTTAAATATTTCTAGTGCTCATTCTTTTGAAAAAAAAAAAAAAAAAGAAAAAAAAATCAGAATTCCCATAGATTCTTTCAGAAAGACTATTACCATGGTTCTCACCACGCCCTACATGTTCCTCTCGAAATGGCATGCATGCCCAAAGCGTTGCTTCCTAAGCAGAGAGACACATTTGCCTGGCTGGGCAAGGTACAGCTCCACCCTTGCGTTGCCTGTCAGGCTTCTCTCTGCTGCCCTCTTTTTTTAGAGATCCAACCATCTTTTGCTGGTTTTCATTGCCATGGCTGATATACATGTGATGAGTACTGGGGAACTCTTGTTTTGGGTTTGTTATAGTACCACAGAAACGTGTGCTGGCTGCTCTCAAAAGATCTGGTTGCTAAGACTGGCTGCTTTCAAATCCCCTACAAACCCTGACATGGACCAGCTCTCTCCAAAGAGTCACCTTCAAGATCCAGAGTCTTGGGCTTGGCAGTGGAGCCTTCTGTCAACATCTGGTCCAAGAAAGGAGGGGAGGTAGGACTGGAAGGGTATATGTCTTGTGCCTGTGCCACCTCTCACAGATCCTACAGCTGCTGATGCTGATGGTAGTGCCCAGAAGTGTGAATTTGGGGAAACCACTGAGGACTGTTAAGATTTTGATGCTTCTAGAGGCATTATTTTAAGGTCTTAAGTCCTGCCTGCTTACATCAGAACTAGTATCCACATTCAACACATTAGTATATTCTGTTTACTAACTGTTATGTATTAGCTTCAACAAGTGGGATATGATTTTCTTCATACAGTCTTACTTCACCTACAAACCCTTCTGCTTCTAATAGACACGGGGAATATGATGAAAGAGAATATTCTGTGCCATTCCAGAGAAGATTAGGCACGTTTTTATTTGCTGATGCATTCCACTTCCAACATATTTACTGCTGTAACATCTGGACAAAAAAAGATGTTTGGTAACCAGCAAAGTAATGATAAAGTTACGATGCCTGGAGGGGATTGCTCTTCTGGGTACTCTGTGTTAGTCACACATGGTGTGACTATATACCCAGTTAGTTAGAGTCCCAGGTTTATATATTTGATGAAGAGATGAAAATGGAATTTTTAATAGGAAAGCAACAGAATAAAAGGGCCTCACTGCAGATAGTTTAGTCTCCAAATTAGATTTGATTTACTTTTTTATCATTACAGTTGTACAAGTGAGGCAATGAAGTGTTTTATTTGCATTCGATAAGAAAATGTTTTAATCACTTGGCTGTTCCTACTCAAATCATACAGCTAATTGTTTGAAAATGTTTGATAACGAAAACCATTTGTAAATACCAACACTTTTGTACACCTCAGCAGAAATGAACCTCTGCTGAAAATCTGGGCCAGAAGTATTCTTTGCCGTGATGATTTTTCTCATGCAACAACTTTGTCCCAAGGCTAGCAACCACTTATCGATAATTAGTACCAGCTAACTGGTGGTCAAAGAGAACTGTTAGAAAGCATTATGTAAGCTGTAATTTGATTAACAATAGCAAATTCTTTTTTGTAAATCATCTGGAATTAACACAATGAACAGTCTAGGAATTACTACTCATATCTGGAAACGCCTAAGAATTCTGGAAACTTATGCTTCCAGAAGCAACAAATAGTTCCTGTATTATTCATTGTGCTGATTCCCAGATGACTCGCAGCCCAAAAAAAAAGAAAAGAGAAAAGGCTACTGTCTGCAAGTCATCTGCAAGTAAGCCAAGTGCAAGCAAGCCAGTTACAATAGAGAGCAAAATATTTCCAAGATTCGTCTTTGACTCTGCCTGACCGAAGGCATGGGTAAAGTTCCCATCACTTTCAGCAAGAGTTAGAGAAAACTTGTTTGGAAAATGCAATCCTCAATGTCTCTTTCTGAGTATCTTAGTTACTAAGGTAGTTATTTTCTCCTTTTATGCTGAAGCAGCTTTGGACTCCTGATCCTGTCACTGCAGCAGAAACAACATTAGCAAATGTCCAGACACTGGTCTCAGAGGTGTGCTCACATTCTTGACAGTAAGTTAAGACTAAACTGATCCCTTTCAGAAAAAAAAAAAGACAAACCAAAAAAAAAAAAAAAAAAAAAAAAAAAAAAAGCGGGGGAAAAAAAATATAAAAAAAAAAAGGAGGGGAAATAATATTGATAAATGGAATAAGACAAACAGAAGATTTTATAAGGTGCAAATAATATGATTCAAAGGTCTGTCATGGAATTAGTGGTCCTAACTATAATTTGTAACTTGCAAGTCTTCCCAAAAGCTGTAGTATAATGCTCATTGCTCACTTTAACACTTTTGAAAATCCTGTGCATACATTTTCAGGAATGCGAGAAACCACCACCAGAGAAGCTTGAGTGTGCAGCCCATACACGATCCCAGCTGGACTATGTCAAAAGAAAGGTAGGTTAGTTTGAATGTACGTCTGAGTATGTTTTGGTTAGTACACCCATCTCAGCAACAAGACTTCCTTATTAGCTCAAATTCTTCAGTTTTACAAGTAATCAAAAGACTACAAACTACTGTCTACGATTTTTCAGAAAGTGTTAGAGAGCTTGGCCTGATACTTTGTAGGTTGGATCGGTTCAAATGTATATTGTTTTTTTTAAAAATCAGCAACGGGATAAAATGAGCAAAATGTGGTTCTTTGAAGCTAGATACATAAAAACACATAACTAAGTGTAACAGCAATGCCTCTTACTTGCAGTGTGGTTGACAAATCCTCAGAGCTGTGCCTGGACGGCAGCTTGACCCCGCAGCTCCTCTGAAAGCGCAGTTTCCTCAGGCAGCAAAGGTCAAGCACATCTCATTATCCTATGCTCCAAAAGGTGCTTTGGGAGGCAAGTGTGAAGATAAGTAGAAAATGGGAGAACCTGTATGGTTTCATTACCCAAAGAAAACTTTGCTGCTATTCCAAGAGTTTTTATTTGTGCTAATCTACTCCTTCATCAAATTTACATGCAAATGACTCCAGTGCAACAAGAGATTAAGAAACGCGGGCTATGTCACCCTTTGCCATCATCTTATGTGCAAACTTTCTACAAAAAAGGGAGTGATTTTGAAGTCCAATGCTATACCACTCCAGAGGCATAACCTGCAAAATATATTATAAGACAACACAGTAAGTAATGATTTAGCAGGTTTGAAACCAAGGGTGAAATCCCACCTCCCACCAAAGGTATGGCACAGTGCCAGGGGCCAGGTTTTACCTGGAGATTATTGCTAGTATATCACACTGTACAACAGGGGAGCCAGAAAGGGGAATATTCATTGCCGCCTTTTTTTTTTTTTTTTCAAAGCAATATTTGTGCCTCTGAATGTGTCTGCCTTCAGCTATTTGGAAAATGGGGTGAGAGAAGCCACACGCTCCCACTATTCCTTTCTGTTCAGTCACTGTTGCTGCTACCTGCAGATTTAATACTGGAAACTTAATTACGTAGGCTCGTCCTTGGGAGAAGAGTGGGACGGGAAGGAGCAGCAACGCCATCATTGTAGACAGGCTTCTTCTGCTCTGAAGGCTGCTGGCACCGAATGAACAGTGCACATCGCAGCCATTTAACCCATGGAGGTGTTCTGCCAGTGGGTTGCCCTTGTAGAGTGGATGGGTTGTCCAGCCCTGCTTTCCAGACACTTCTCTTAATTTTCATTTCAAACAGTTGTCAGAGCATTGCTTTGGTTTGGTTTAACCTTTTTAATGCTCTGAACAGCAAAGTGTTCTGAACACCTCCAAAGTTGCCTACTGTGAAACAGAAGCATTTATTCTGTAACCAGAGGGAAGCTGCTCTTCTTTGTAATTCTGTGAGTTTGGGCGCTGAAATCCTTCAGCAAATTTACGCTCAGGGATGGCGGCTCTAACCCTGGAGGAAATTCTCCCTAGACTGCCACGGCACTACAGCACTTCTGTCTTGGGTTTTCCAGCACCCCAGCAAGACAATCCCTAGGGAAAAGCAAGTTTATCAGCTGGCACAGGCTCTGGGAGCATAAACCCCAGTGAAATTAAAGCACCAGAACGAACCGATTTGTGAGACCAAATGTGGTGTTCAGAGGCTCTGAATGCCAGCAGCAGAGCTCGGGCTTTCTCATCCAAGGCAACCAAGCTGGAAGAGCCATAATATTTCCTAAGCCTAAATTAGCCCGCAAACTTTATTCAATGCAGCTTCTTTCCATTAAAGCCAACTGTACATCTTTGCTTCTTGATCGTAAACATGGAAACAGGCGGGCAGTGTTTCTGCAGCTCTGCAGAGCACCCCGTGCACTCTGGTTCAAAGTCAGTCATAGCAAACGACCATGCTGGGGCTCCAGATCGAGCTGCGGAGGCAAGTTTTACCAGTGCCCATCGCATCCTCTTGCAGAAGGGCCCGCGGAGCCACAAGTAAGTCATCTCGAATGCCAGTTCCTAAGCCATGCCATTCTGAATAAAAGTCATAAATTGTAGTAGGAGGTATAAATTCCCTATCGATATTCTGCACCAACCTCAGGCAAGGGAGAATAACACAGTGTTAGGGCTGCTGAATGAATGCTCTGTGTGCACCAAGTCATAAAAAACCTGGGGAACAGTCAACCATGACTGCACAAAAATAAATATACAGCTGACTGTAAATAGTACCCCTTCACCTGCTTCTTCAAGTAGAATTTTATAAGAATGTTTGTTAAAAGGAATTACTTTTTTTTTTTTTTTAAACAGGGAGATTTTGGTATATTTCAATTGAAACCATATGCTTGGCGGTATGCTGTTCAAATACAAAGTCAGCCTAGTTTTAAATTTAATACACTGTTAAAAACACTTAAATAAAAATCTGAGTGAATGTGTTAGGACACAAAAAGGACATTTTCCAACTCCTAAGAAACAGATCTGGGAAGACAAGCGAATTTTACTATAGAAGCATGTTTTGTTTTATTCTTCATTTGCTACATTGGGAAAGGTATGGGTGAGAGGAGATTAAACCAGTTAAATCCTAGGAAATTTTTTTTGCCATTTTCCATCTTCTCTCACTTTTATCTGTGCAAAGGATACTATTATAAATATTTCATTTTTATCTGAGGCAGAAAATAGAAAAGCTAAACCGTTACAGAGACACATTTAATAAAACTACGTGCAGTAAGATTATGTGTGTAAATCAGAAAATACCACCCTTATAAAGGCGGCAAAACTGGAAATTATATAGTGTAAAATCTGCTTAAATTGTTGGGGAACTGGCCTAGAGAGTAGGCCTGATGAAATTCAGCTTTCAGGAAATTTAGATGTTTTCAAGACCCTGCCTCAAATGAATACATTAGATCACAGCACTGCAAATCCCAAGCAATGGTATCAATGGATTAATCCCATTGGAAATGACATCAGCCTTTCCCCACCAGACTCTCTTCCAAGGATTTTATTCAATTCTTTTCCAACCCTGCCTGAGCAAACACACCAGGTTATAAGCTTTTTCTATTTTGTACAGGAGGGAGAGAAGGAAAGAGAAGAAAAGGGTTTGTTTTTTTTTTCAAATCCTAAGATAAATCTGATTTTTCTCCTAACAGGTTAGAGGCGAGGAGAATGCATTATCATGAATAATTAGTGAACTATGTTTCTGTAACATCTGCAAAGTATATGTTTTCACATGCAGCCTTTTCACGTTCACATAGAGCATTAAGTATAACACAGAAAGAACCGAAAATGAAATCAACATTTTAACAGCACGACACACTGTCTCTGTAACAAACCACATTGACAGTAATGGGAAAACTTCTCCATGTGCTGGCGAATGATGATGCTTTTTTAAGTGTTTTCATTTCCACCAAGGAAGTGTTATTATTTCCACATCAGGAACCTCGCTGAAGAAATACTAGCGATATCCCTTTTGGGGTTCAAGGTTTTTCATCAGTCGACAGAAACTGCACCAGTGTAATACCAGTAAAAGCTCTCCCCTCTTCATCTCTCTTTTAATCCCCCTCCCTTCTTAGGAAGCATCCAGTCACATTACTTCTCTTTTCAAAAATAACCTGAGCACAGGTAACTAAAGCAGTTTTCTGCTTTACGCAAATTATATTTACATAAAAGTAAACCAGCACCCACTACAGAGAGGGGCTGTGGTAAAATCTCTTTCTGTATTTTTCTGCCAAGGTTGAGCTCATTTTGGTGTTGGTTAAAGTTGATGTAGGTTCAATACTAATTGCATATTCTTCTGAGACAACCAGCCTGAGAGATCCTTTCTACCAGTTGTATTCACATTCAGCCTCATACCCAACACTTCCTATAACTACTCGTGTTTTTTTAATTTGTTTTTCTGTATTGCTTATCCAAGAGGAGCCAGTGCTAAGGGAATCAGAGGACTCTATGCCCAGACACAGCTGTGGTTTCAGCCTGAAATCTGTGAAGAAGAAAAGGGTTATCAGAATCTGTCAGCCTTAAAGATAAGCTAACAACGAAGTTGTTTTCTCTACAAAGTTGTATTCGAGAAATCTCCTGTTCAGCTGTTCCAATCCTGAATTAAACATGCCTTTCTGAGAAATAAAAAATGTCACTGTAACCACAGATAAGCATGCTGGTCCTGAAACATTCAGTACAGTTTGTACTTCAGCATGCTCATTCCTAATTTCTGTTGTATTCCAAAATTATACTGAATGAATATTAAGTGCTTTATAACAGTTTCATTTGACCAATCTTTTTTATTCTGCAGAATTTCTGGTATATTCTTATGGCAATTTTCCTACAAAAAACTGGCATTATTATTTCATGGGCTATTTCATGCCCACCTAACTTGACGTCATTTGAGCATTTAGTACTACACCCTACAATTAGAAATCACACACACTTACTTGTTAGTCTCATGTTTAAACAAGGTATCTTTATGAAAGCTATAGAACAGTTCACAGCAGGAAAACAGACGCCACTAGTCAGAAATCAACATTTATACCCTAAAGCCTGTGGGGCCTTTAGGACCATATAACGTATATCTGTTCTCCAAATTAATGGCCATTTACATCTGAAGCATTCTGATGCTGCAAAGTTCACTGTCATCTGTGACAGAAATGGCAAGCACGTGTGAGCCAAGAACCAAAGATGAAGCACTGCTTGCAGAGGAAGATTATGCAAGCGTCATCTGACATCCAGTGCCGAGCTGCGTACTTGCCATCAGTTTATAGGTAATTTCTGGACTGGAGGCTGATTTTGGTGCTGTTGCGTAAGAGGTAATGCGGAGTAAATTCTGCAGTTCTTTATAGTACTATAAATCTAATGCCGTTCGGTGGAAAAACAATGGTTTTATCACAGCAGAGTATATCATGCCAAGTATTTGTAAAAAAATAGTATCAGTATGCCGCTTTATTTTTGTTTCCAGTACTTTTTCCTTGTTTTATGCAAAAGCAACTTTTAAATGCTTGAGCAGGCACAGAGGGTAAAATACTGTCATTCTGAAATCAATGGGCCTTTTGACAATGCCAGGGTTTCAATGAAGGCCTTCATGGGAGCATGCCACAAGGAGCAGCTGTTTCTTGGCTGCATCCCAAAAGCTCCCCAGATATCTGATCGCATACAACTACCCCATGGGTTCCCAGCAGAAAATGCAACGTTCAGCAGAAAATGGCTTGTTCTCCTCCCTGGTTCTGCCCACCCCATGTTCCTGGTATTCCTGAGAAATTCCCTTCTGTCCTCTTTTGGTTTAACACCCTCTGTGCCTCCCAGACAATGCCAGAAATTACTTTGGAAAACTCTACATTGACATTGATTTTTATGTTGTTACTTCAGCCGTTGCTGTGGTGTTCCTACTGCTGTTAACCGTGATGAAAATGTCTGACCCTTCCACTCAGATCTTGATGGATAAAGGTAGTTGTTACCTTCACTGTGTGTCTTTCAAAAAAAAAAAAAAAAAATCTGATTTTCATTTGTATGCACGTGGTTTTATGGATAGTTTAAGGGTATTCATATTAGATTATCTCACTGCAGTCTTAAGGCTTCCGTCTTTTAGACATGATTGTGGAATGAATAATGGCTGCTCATGCTCAGTATTGTTCTGTCAGTGTAAGCCTCCATCTTTTCCATTGTTTGATGCTTTTCAGTTAAAACTTAGGACTCTGTTGCGTTGTAATCCTGAACCTTGGATCAGGCTGTTGTGTATCTTTCAGCAAGTTCCAGCTTTTACCAAAGCTTTGCCTACTGAGTCACCAAGGCTGCAGATCCCGTATCGCAGACTTTCTTCAGAAGCAGACATTCCAAGTGGGTTACTTGGGGAGAGACTATTTTGATGTAGAATTTAAATAGAACTTGGATAATGCATGTTGGATTGAAAACAGCAGTGGCCAGGAGTCGGCAGCTGCAGCAGCGAGCAAGAGACACCTCTTAGTCTCTTAATGTATGAAGAGACAGAGAAAAAGTATTTACTAAGACTGAATTTTTTACCCACTGTGGCACTGGTGAAAGCATAACCATGCTGACAAAGCTATAGCTGAATGATTTACAGCAGAGTACTTCCATGAAAAGACCTCAAAAGTGGAGTCCACCACAACCCAAGTATCAGCCAAACCAGTCAACTGGCAGTAACACCAACCCCGGCTGGAAACTTATGTAGATAAAGTACTATGGCTGGCAAAGAATTGGGAACCAAATAAAATATTAGGTGAAAGAAGAGCGTCCTGGGAATAAAATTGTTTGAAAGAGCCCCTGTTGGCAAACACAGACCAAGGACAAATGCCAAGCAGGCTCAGTTGAATAAGCTTTAAACTTTTTATAGAAAGCTGAAGCACAAAAGTTTAGCCTAATCCAACCTATTTATATGAGTGTTTTCTGAACTTAATTACAAATTTAAAATGTTTCCAAATGCGTGGAGTGTTTCTGTTTGGATAGCTTGTCTGGCCTGGGTTTTCAGCAGTGCGAAAGAAGTTGCCTGGACTCTGCAAACATTGCTCACCTTGAGATGTATGTGCACGAGGTCTTAACTGACTCTTGAGGCTTGGAAAGCAATTCAGTAAGTGAAGGGTTCACCTATTACCCTTGCTGTCTCCAGGTTAGATTTTTGTTGGTTGGCTGACCAGTTGGTTTATTTTTTGTTCTTGCTTCTTGGTGTTTGTTAGTCTTATGGCCTTCTGCGCTTACATAAAGCGCTTCAGTAGGCTCTAAAATCAATACTTGGGAACACTGAGATACATATATATATATATAAAAATAAAAATCATTAAAGGCCACACTGCCAGTGAGAACTTGCATTCAGTGCTGCTGTGTCATACCTTAAAGAGCCTGGCCAGCTAGCTAAGCCCATCACTGAGCTCCCAGCCCCACTGGTAGCAGGGACACCTGGGAACAGAATCAGCAGCCAGCCACCAAAGCCAGATACATGGAGACAGAGGCCTCACTGGAGCCTCCTGAGGAACTGCAAGTGAAGAAAGGAGCAGCTTGTGGAGCTCAGCACACTTGAGCTTGAGAAGAGCAGCTGGTCTGTCTGCTTCATGTATGCCCAGAAGCAGGATAGCTTGTGATTACGGAATGAAGCCTCCATGAGGGAAGGGTCTCGAGGCTCTGTGCTTGAACTGTGTCTAAAGCCGTGGCAGCATAAGAAATGGCAGAGCCAAAGTCCCCCGCACCCCATAAGGCTCTAACCTACAATGACTGGCATAGTGAAAAAAGCAGAGATACAACATAAGCGGCTGGCCTGTTTCCCAGCCAAGTTAACTGTAAGCATCATAGTTAACTACAACATGCAGAAAGTATCAGGATGATAGTTAAAATATTTACATTAAAGAGGCGACATAAATATTTTTGCATGCAAAGCCAGCAGTGGGAGTTTTAACTCTGGATGACTGCAGGATTTGATACAACCTCTGCTAGCTGGTGATGTTTTCCATGGAAGAGGAAAGATGATGTGAAAGGAGCTGGTAACTTTACATACCCTTTCTTTTTGTGATCTCACCTTGATTTAACAACTCAAAAATAGTAAAGACAGTTTTATACTAGTTACGTGCAAGGTTCAACCCTGAGGTAATCCAGCTACTGGATTCATGCAGAATATTGTTTCATGAAAGAGAAGCGCTTCAATTTTCCATGCTCAGCCCTGCAGGATGAACTATATTTGGATTTTCCTCAACCGCATCTGACATTTTATGTAAGAACAGATTTTGCATTTCATTTCCCCATCTTTACCCGACCAAGGTTTACTGCACGACACCTTATCCTTGAATGTGCCTCTTTTTCCCTTTCAACTTTTTAATCGGTGACAAACCACGCCACCTGAGCGACTAAGCACATTTGCAGCTTTGCAAAGTCTCTTTGCCCTGCATCCTGTGTTTGGCTGAGGAGCACGTGGTGCTGCTGTGAAAATTAGACTTATTAGCAAAGTAATCATAGAATCACAGAATCGTTAAGGTTGGAAAAGACCTCTGAGATCATCTAGTCCAACCGTCAACCCAACACCACCCTGCCTACTAAACCATGTCCTGGAGTGCCACATCCACACGTTTTTTGAACACCTCCAGGGATGGCGACTCCACCACCTCGCTGGGCAGCCTGTTCCAATGCTTCACCCCTCTTTCGGTAAAAGAGATTTTTCCTAATAGCCAATCTAAACCTTCCCGGGCGCAACTTGAGGTCATTTTGTAGAATCATAGAATCCCTAAGGTTGGAAAAGACCTCTGAGATCATCTAGTCCAACCGTCAACCCAACACCACCATGCCTACTAAACCATGTCCTGGAGNGCCCCTAGGCTGCCCGCCGGCCGCAGCATGCCGGCGGCGCTGCGCCTGCTGTGGCTGGGCTGGCTCTGCGGCCTCTGCCGCGGGTACTTCGAGGGCCCGCTGTACCCCGAGATGTCCAACGGGACCCTGCACCACTACTTCGTCCCCGACGGGGACTACGAGGAGAACGACGACCCCGAGCGGTGCCAGCTGCTCTTCAGGGTGCGCGAGCGGCGGGGGGGCGGCG
>VZTL01071913.1:0-10369 GCA_013400535.1 Scopus umbretta | reverse complement strand
GCCGGCAGGTGGAGGACGCGGGCCGGGTGCTGGAGGGCATCGGCAAGAGCATCTCCTACGACCTGGACGGGGAGGAGAGCTACAGCACCTACCTGCGCCGCGAGTCCGCCCAGATCAGCGACGCCTACTCCAGCTCGGACCGGTCGCTGAGCGAGCTGGAGGGCAAGTTCCGCCAGGGGCAGGAGCAGGGGGGCCGGGAGGAGGCCCGCCTGGGCGACAGCTTCCTGGGGCTCCTGCTGCACGCCCGCGCCCTGCTCCGGGAGACCCGCCACATCTCCAGCGGGCTGCGGGACAAGCACGACCTCCTCGCCCTCACCGTCCGCAGCCACGGCGCCCGCCTCAGCCGCCTCAAGAACGACTATCTCCGCGCCTGAGCCGGGACCGGGGGGCGCCGGAGGGCGAAGCCCCCCGGGAGGCGCCCTGGGGCGAGCGGAGGGCGCAGCGCCGGGGTCTGCCCGGAAGGAGAACCACCTCCTCCTCCTCCTCCTCCTCCTCCTCGCAGAGACATCCTTCCTCCTGCAAAAATGTATTTATTGTGTTTGACTCCCGCGACAAATAGCGCGTTTCTATAAGCCGGGAGGTTAGAGGTATGTTGAAGTGAATGTCCCATATTTAAAAAGTTACCCCGTGTTATACTGTTCGTCTTCGGTTGCAGCGCGAAGTCGGCTTTCTCGCCTGCGATGCCCCGGCTTACGTACCGCCTCTCCTGCTGCGGCTCACCTGCCGCGAAGGCGGATGCAGCGTGGTGCTCGCCGGCTGCGTCCGGACTCGCGCGTAGCTGATGCTCAAACTGCTTCTGTTGTAACTCTCCTTCGGGGTGGAACCTCTGGCCCCCTATTAACTTCCTTAAACTCTTGTAACGGTATGTATTCTACGCACGTAAAACATTGTTCTGCTATGTAACTTAAAGCTGTGACTTCCATTTGCGTTCTTGAAAGACGGGAACTATTCTGGCGTGGTTTGTACTCTTCCAGGCTTGCTTATCTGTGACTCTAAGCTATCGTAACCCCAAGAGCCAGCCAAAAAGGCTTATGTCCGATCCTGAGAATGCTGATGCAGATTTCTATATACTAAGAAGAAGGAGCCCTAGCAGTGGCTGTAGTTTCAGATCCCAAATTTGAGAGCCGGGTTGCTTACAGCATGTTTCAAAAGCAGACAAAAAGGTTTAGTCTGTGCCAGCACAGTGACATTTCTCGTTGGTGCCTTTTGCTAGCTAAGCTATTAATAAAATTATTTGTGCTCCTAGACAATAGCAAAAGTGCCTGGTGGGAAGGAGGGGGCGGATTGTTTGGGTTTTTAGACTGATTGCTATTTAATTGTCCGTTTGGATTAACATGGCTACCACGTTACAGATACTGCGGGCAGAATCACTCTCTGGATGAAAAAAAGTTCATATGTTGTTTTAATAAATATTTGAAAACCATGTTAAAGCACACTTTTTTCTTTTATTGTTCTGCTTGATATGCCTTTGATTTAAAACATGCTGCTGTGATATGTCTTTTCAGCAAAAAGTTGTGAGTATGCAGATCCTGCCAAGTAAAATAACTTGCTTTTCAGTAAAAACAAATAAAAACTTAGACTGAAGAGGTAAGCAAGTTTCATTAAAAGCCATGATACAGAAAGGCATGTAGGGTGGATTTTTTTTGGTGTTTGCAACCCTTTTTAAGAAACGAGCAACCTCATGGCACCAGAAGAGAAGCTGTTTGATGCAGATTTGGGGTCTGATCTTGTTAACCCTACTTGCCTTCAGTTATACTCTGGTCTGCAAACCATCCAGTTGGTAAGTTACTCGGAAGTGCAGTGGGTCAATGTAAATCACCTGGCACCAGAGCGCTGAAGGCACTGAGAAATGTCTGGTGAAGGTATGTGCTTACAGAACCTCCGGAGCATCCAGGTAGCTCACTTTTGCTAAAGGCAGTGAAGTGTAGCTCCTAGCAGGATACTTAAAGATGTCCATTTGTACCTTTAGATCCCCAGTATCTTTGAAGATCTGCCTTTTGAGAGAAACAGAAACATTTTATTGATTAACTTCACTGGAACTGTGCAGTGTTATTTTTCAAGTATGTTTTCAAGTGAGAAGGTATGATGGGTTCTAGCTCTTAAAAATTAATTTGTATGTGATGCTTTCCTTGCCACTAGGGTTAGATACAACAACACAGGAGCAAAAAGGGCCATCTGAGTTGCTGTGTCTTGTCTGTCCACTGTCACAGCAAACCATGTAGCATTTCTTGGATGGACCAAGCTCTAAAAGTGCCTGAGGGTTTCATTCATGTCCAGTCTCTCTACTCTCTCTGAATCTTACCTGTTTAGAAGTAGGTGCCAAAGATGTTGTGCGGTTCCACCTGTGCCCAGATGCTTCTTAAAAGGAGCTTTAGTCTCTGCTTATCCACTTTTGGAGTCATTGGTTATAATGTGAATTGTAAACATCAGTAAAGAAACTGAAAGAGCAGGCCATGCTAGTTTTCAGTTGTATGAGAGCAGTATTCAAATACTGATAGAAAAATAGTAGTAGTGGCAGTAGTGTAAAACACAGCTTCTTGAATATGCTTTAAGCAGCTTGGCTATTCTATTTGCAGTAGCAAATTTTTAGTCAAGCACAAACTATCCCAATGTACACAGCATACCAGGAGAGTAAATGTTTGCAGAGCGCTTACTTTTCAAAACAGAAGATTACGTGACCTGTAGAGATCTACAGTATAACTCGTTCAGCTCAATATCCCTGTCTGTAAGGTGTCATCTAATGAAACAAAACCATGGTTCTTCAAAATCCCCACTAATGTTTCATATGATAAATAAGAATATTTTGATAAATATCTCCATTGATTTGTGTTTCAGCAAAATACAAACATGTTTATATTTGAAATTGAAACAAAATCAGAATTCTGCTCTGTAACATTGATTATAAAAGGCTTTAAACATTCTCTTTCAAAAAGAACATGTGTGCATCCGAGTCTGCTCTGTGCGTACGTTCACATGTTTAGTAAAAAGGGTCAGTCTTATGTGGATTTGATGAAGCCAGTACAAAACTCTTTTAGGTCAGTTAAATCTACAAGAATTTGATTTACATCATTTTGGCTGGTCTAAGCAAATGTATGTATTAAATGTATCAATTTTGAGCCTGAGCCAATACATTAAATGGCCTTTATAAATCTGCAGTGCCTGCAAGAACTGAGGGTTTAGTGGCATGCAGCAGTATAAAGTTTTAAATTCAAAATAGTTATTTAAAAACTGTGACAACTATATGGCAGTCCTCTCTGCAATCTTTTTCTGCTTTTGCTTTTTTACCTGATAAAACTTATTTAATTAGAAAAGATGGAAATCCTCTGGTTTTACACAGCCTATTTCAAATAGTAAAGGCATTTTTATCATTGAAAACTCAGTAAGGATTTTTAAGCAGAGAGCTTTAAAAGGATGATCGTAGCAGCTATTTTGACCCAATAGCTCCTCCTGTTGTGTTTAAATATTGCATCAGTATTGGGGTCTTTTTTTCTTTTAAATGTAGAAGTTCAAACTAAGATTAAGCTGACTTGGTCTTTTTTGTGGTGTTCTGAAGATTTTCAAAAGACATATTGTTCCCTGAATTTATTACGGAGTTGGTGGTACTGAAGAGCAGATGACAATGTTTTCCGAAAAAAAGTAATAAGTAATGCAGCTGGAACAGTCATAGAGGGCTTACTTAATACTCAAGTTTTCTTTGCCACTCAGACTATGATATAACTCATCAGAAGTCACATTAAGAGACAACCTCCACTCCAGGTAGCTTGCTTTTGAAGGCAGTGCTCTGCTGTGGACGTTCTCACGTCTCCCGATACACACATGGAGAGGAAGAAGCTCAGAGCGTGAATGCAGAGAAAACTGTGCTGTCTCACATCAGCACTAATAAAAGCTTGGGAAAGAAAAGGCTGTGCTTGCCTTGTGACAAGTCAATGGCTAGGCATTTCGGGGGGGGGGTGGGGGGTGGTGCAAATTGTGGCTTTCTAAATTGCAACTGCTAAAGTTTCACAGGTTGACCTAGCTAGGACCGTCCTGAGAAACAGAGAAGTTGAGGGAAGCTTTCAAAAACATGGTAAGACTCTCAAAAATCCTGTGGGTATCAAGCTGGGGCTATGAATTTGCTGAAGCTAAGTTCTTGCTCTTACAGGTTGTCATGTGCTCAGATGCAGGTTGCCAAGTCGTGTACTTCAGAAGCAAAAAAATATACTTGCCTTAATCAATAGAAACCACCTGATGAGCTACAGACAAGGCATCAACTCTAGTTATAATCTTACCTAGAAAACGTATATTTTGTAGAGAAATTCTATTGGGTGCATGTGTTGCTGTTGGTGTAGCTCTTTGTTTAGGTGGGCTTCACGTTACTTTACCAGCTTCTTGCTCAAGCTCCGTGGGTATCACTTTTGTGATTGGTAAAGAAGTTTTCAGTTACCACTGAGGTGTCATTGAGTGAAATGTATTTGACAGCCATTATTCCTGAAGTAATCCTGTATGTTCAAAATCTGGCATTTTTTAATCTTTTAAAAAGTAGTTTTCCTTACAGCCCACTGGGGAATTTATTTACTATTACTTTGATTTTTGGTGAGCCATTAGCAAAAATTGAATAATTTGTGGGTCCATATTTCATTCCTGAAGTATGTGAAACTGGCAAAAATACTGACCCCACTACATGCTTTTTAAAAAAAGCTTTTATTAGAATATATATGTATAAAAAGACTATAATTCTGTGCTTATTTTATTTTCTTCATAAAGTTGTCATCCTGCCTACAAGATCAGTTTACAACTGGAAAAGGCAGAATTTAATGACTAATTCTGTGACAAGAAAAACATATGGTCTCCATAATCATTACATTTTTAATGATTTGGCTTGGACAGAGTCATTCATGGCTTGTAGAGTCATTCGTTCTTGAAAACTGCCTTACCTTGGGGAGATATCGCTGATGGTCTCCAACATGCCATTAAGATTCTTTCACAAGAAAAGACAATGCCAAATGTATCGTATTTTTTTGGATGACAGCCTTCCTTAGGCTGTATGTATATATCTTTTAAGTGCTTAGAAACTGCCTATGTAGTAGTAATTGTTTGTGTCTGAATTTTCTTGGGGGCAGGGGGAACTCCTTGGAGAAGGTTGGCTTGGGAAGAGATTCATTATCCAGTGCTAGATATTGGCAAGTGCGGGATGACCAAAAAAACTATGGATTTGCATTGTATTTTCCATACTTTTTCCACACTGCAAACATTTCACTGTGACAGGAGTTACCAGCATGTTAGTTTTAGTGTAAATAATAGAGACTTTACTATAGACAGATTGTCCAAACTGCAAGATGGGGTTTTTTTCTGCCTACTTATCATCTCTTCTCAAAAATAACGTGACCAAGATTTTCAGTTTAGTGCTGGGTCCAAGACAATTAATTCAGTGGGCCGTTCGTCTTAGGTTCTTTGCTTTTTTACCTAAATTTATCTAAGAGCTTGTTATGCCTTTACCTGAGTAATGATAAAGAATTGTTTCCTATATACTTTCTGTGCTGACAGCTCTTTGGTTCATCAAGAGCAGTCAAGTTTTCTTAATAGCGGGCTTTGTCCTTTTTTATGAATACGAATTTGTTTCTAATGTAATGCATTTTAACTGAGATTTGTATTAAAACTCAGTCGTATGAGTGAATGTTAAATATCTTGCAAATTATTTTGATGTTTTGATGCTTTCTTACAAAGTAATATACTTATTAATTCTGGATTCTAACAGAGGCACAACAAAACAAGCTAGTTCATAACTGAGTCAGCACGCAAGTCAGGTATGCTATTAGGTTTGTAATTTTAAATAGCATCTTGCATATCCTTTAACTTCAGAAAAGTAACCCTAGAAAAAAAAAACAAGTGAATGAACAAGAGGTAAACCACGCTCAGGTTTTTTTTCCTGATATGGGTGGAGAGGAATAAACCTGACCATGTACATCAAGAATGAACAGAAGTTCACCCTGTGCTGATTTACTCTAGAGGCTAATTTGCAAGCAGGCCCAGTTTTGTTTCTAACATTCATATTTCTGTGGCAATTAGGGTTTTCGAAAAGCCAGGCATCCCCCTGTGCTCCATATATATTGATTTATAGCTCCTGTCCTAATCACCTTTCCATTGTGCCTGGTTCCACAGCTGTATGCAGGCTGCATGGTATTTATTTACTTACACAGTCTTACTGAATTTAATATTAATTCCTCCACATTTCTAAGCTACATTTCAGTCTGCCCTGCTGCATGGACATCTCAGGCCTCCTCTAAGTTGCTGCTTATATATCTTCAGAATGCATGCAGAGCTGAAGCTCACAGGACCAGGAAAACATTATTATTGTTGGTATGTCGGACTCCACTGGGAATACTGGTCTAGTTCATAGCCTTTTACTCTCACGTCAGGGTAACAAATTTTATTGGATGAACATCAGAGTTGGCTTCCTAAGGATGTTCTGCTTACGCTCTTTGCATGGTAGCCTGTGACTTTAAATTTTGCAATGCCCTTTACCTGCTAATTGCTGCCAGCAATGTAATGCCTTAAATTTATTTGGCAGTAACTTGCTGCACAGGCTAGTAGTCATATGGAAACCTATGGCATAACCCTCACGGTACCATGCTTCCCCATACGAATGAGAGCGACGGAGTAAAGCCCAAAGGGAATCAGTGAACTGATCTTGCACTACGGTTTTCAGCAAAACAACGTTGGCACAGTAAAAAGGCAAGGAAATGTACTCTAAAATAAATAAGGCCCAGATTTTCATTATATAGCACTTCTGACATACCTCTCCTAAAATTCTTTTTTTTATAGATACTCAGCAAACACTAGCACAACACTCATGACTTGTATTTTGCTGAGTTATGTCATCTTGAAGGCAGTTTGTTTTTATTTCCACTCGGGTAGGATACGTTTCCACTTGCATATTATGTAACACTCCTTATAAAAATAGAGACCCAGTCTAGCAAACACCTCGGAGTGCTCCTGTTACCAAGTGAGACTTAGGACTATTTCAATTCTCACACTCTCCTTACTATGCTTACAATATTTCAAAATGTTCCCCTTTTGGCTTGAAAAAAAACCAACCTTCCATTCTTGGTCTATGTACAGCTTTTCTTCCTAAGGTCTAAACAAAATTTCTTGTGGTTCATTTTCTTTCAGCATGATGGGGGTTTATATGTATGCTTATATACTTTGTTTATGTTAATAACAGATTTCACTCTAAATACATTATTTAAGACACAACGCGACTTGTTTCTCCACACTTGAAACAAACTGATTCACTTGATTCTCCCTTTAATTAGTAAAAATAAGAAATTAATTATAAATGTATACAATATAAAATGTTTTCTATCAGCCAGCATGCATTTAATAGCGTATGCACTGGTTCTAAAAGAAAACAAAGAAGCAAAAATACTTGAGAAACCTAGTGTTGTTATGCAAAGGCAACAGCGTAAGATTCAGGAAATTAAAAGCTGTGGCTTCTCAAGAAACAATCTATGGTCAGCATAGGCAGAATGTTCACACTGCCCTTTCCTTAGAGCTACTACTTGCAGATTAGCGATTGACCCAAGGAATAAGGTATGTACTTTTTATAAAATAGCTGCAGGTACAAAATTCTCTCCTTTTTTTTGTTTGTTTGTAATGAAGGGTAACTAAAACTCTGGAGTAACTAAATAAAGCAATTTGTAAACATTATATATTTTGTAAACAGTATATATGAAAGGAACCCAATTATCTGCCAGACATCCAATTTGTCAAACCTTGAAAATAATTTAGAATTTTCAAGCTCCTGGTTTCAAATAACGTATTTACATGGTGGGAGTGTGTGTGTGTATACATTAGTTACTTATTAAAAAATAAAAATAAAAAAAAAACCAGGAAGACAGCCATGACAGCCAAGAATATGTGTGTTCCATACAGAAAATGGGGAAAAAAAAATCATGGCAAGAATGTGAAAGAAAGGTGGAAAATGGATTTGGGACCTAATCTGAAAGCAACTAAATCCTACCACTCTTTCCTTAAAAGAAAGTCATGCATCCAACTCCGTGCATTACAGCACTGCTTTGGCACGTGAAGGTTGTTTTTTATTGAAGATGTTAAATGATAACTACCAACAAAAATATTTAATTTCCTATAAGTCGCAGAGTCAGTCTAAGCCCTTTTTAACTGCCAAAATGCTTAGACAGTCTCTAAACAGTCACTGAATATTTTCACTTCTGTATGTACTTGTTTCCATCCAAGTAGCCAACTTTTCATCTTTGTGAATGCTTTACTGTCTGTGAAAAGTGCTGCTTAGGCAACACTTATGTTGAAGGCTTTCCCTTTGTTGGTTATACTGAGGCACCAGGACTTTGCTGGGTGCTTTGCAGACCACAGTATGGCCGCTGAGTGTCCAGTGGAGCAGGTACCTCTTGCACAGCTGGGAAAAAGCTTCCCATCAGGAGGAAAATAAAGGTTTTCCTTTTTAGTCCAGCTCTTCTTTTTCATGTCAGTCACGCCACCAGCTTATGCATACTGAAGAAGGTGGGGATTCCAGTCCAGCACAACCTGAAAACTTGAAGATCAACATGGGCCACTACAGCCAAAAACTGGTAGGTGCTACGTCCTGCCATTGCCTTCAACTATACAAGCCATATTTCTATCTGTTAGAACCTCCCTCCCTTCAACCGTGAGAAACACACTGTTCAAATAAATGTAGCATTAACATATTTGCTAGCCAGAAGGTATTGGGCACTAAATAATGAGGGTATGTTAATGCTATGTTTAAATTTATTCCCAGGAAGCTCATCAGCCTGAAGATTTGTTTGACAGTAAAATCATCTCATAGAATCATTTAGGTTGGAAAGGACCTCTAAGATCATCAAGTCCAAACGTTAGCCTAGGACTACCAAGTCCATCACTAAACCATGTCCCTAAGCACCACATCTACACATCTTTTAAGTACCTCCAGGGATGGGGAGTCAACCACTTCCCTGGGCAGCCTGTTGCAGTGCTTGACAACCCTTTCCGTGAAGAAATGTTTCCTAGTATCCAGTCTAAACCTCCCCTGGCACAACTCAAGGCCATTTCCTTTTGTCTTATTGCTTGTTACTTGGGAGAAGAGACTGACAACCACCTCGCTGCAACCTCCTTTCAGGTAGCTGTAGAGAGCAATAAGGTCTCCCCTGAGCCTCCTTTTCTCCAGCCTGGACAACTCCAGGTCCCTCAGCTGCTCCTCATAAGGCTTGTGCTCTAGACCCTACACCAGCTTCGTTGCCCTTCTTTGGACACACTCCAGCACCTCAAGGCTGTCTTGTACTTGAGGGGCCCAAAGCTGAACACCGCATTTGAGGTGCGGCCTCACCAGTGCCGAGTACCGGGGGGGTGGGGGTGTGATCGATTCCCTGGTCCCGCTGGCCACACTATTTCTGATACAAAACTGCACCATTAACTCAGAGGAAACAGACAAGAGCCACTCCATCTGAAACAGCGGGGATGTTTTACACCACAACACAGGCTCTATTTGGCCATAGTCCCACTAAATCTTGCCTGTAAAGGCCAGCTTCAGTATTTGGTGATGTTTACTGCGGGCTACATCTGGCGTATAAAGACCCCAGCCTGGGTTTTTCTTTCTTCCCCCCCTCCCTGTGCCTTTCTTCTGTTTTCTTTCTCGCTCTGCTTCTGTTGTAGGGGCCTGTGGCTCGTCACACCCAGCCGGGCAGCCCGGGCGCTCTGGGGCATTTCTTCGTAGGTCCTCGCTTCGGTCCCGTGGTCCCAAGAGGGTTCTTACTCTGCTCCCTCTCCTCGCCAAGAAGCGGGAGCCTGAAGTGGCCGGGAAGTGTCTGTTACACGCAGGGGAGAAGAACCCACGGGAAACGCCGGCTTTTCCCACCCCTCCGTCTCCAGATCAAGGCCAAACGCCTTTTTTAAAATCCGCCCCTCGGTCAGGCGCAAAGATGAGTGCGGTGCTAACAAGGAACTGACCGAGCCCGGTTCTCTCNGAAAATAAAGGTTTTCCTTTTTAGTCCAGCTCTTCTTTTTCATGTCAGTCACGCCACCAGCTTATGCATACTGAAGAAGGTGGGGATTCCAGTCCAGCACAACCTGAAAACTTGAAGATCAACATGGGCCACTACAGCCAAAAACTGGTAGGTGCTACGTCCTGCCATTGCCTTCAACTATACAAGCCATATTTCTATCTGTTAGAACCTCCCTCCCTTCAACCGTGAGAAACACACTGTTCAAATAAATGTAGCATTAACATATTTGCTAGCCAGAAGGTATTGGGCACTAAATAATGAGGGTATGTTAATGCTATGTTTAAATTTATTCCCAGGAAGCTCATCAGCCTGAAGATTTGTTTGACAGTAAAATCATCTCATAGAATCATTTAGGTTGG
>VZTL01071912.1:0-94811 GCA_013400535.1 Scopus umbretta | reverse complement strand
ACGTACGAAAAAATATAAAGACCCAGGTTCACGTTGCTGTTGTTTAGATATTTAGAGCACAGAGGAGTTACGGCTCAGCCTCATTACGGGGAACAGGCAGGCGATGCTTTCCGCAAGAGCTGTCACTGCTTCTCTCTCTGGTGCTGATTTATACAGTACGAATCCCAAGCGTTTAAAAACACATGTTTTCTCATGGCTTATCAGAAAGGGTGACGACATTAAGACTTTTTTTTTGCAAATTTGCCATCTTTGAAGTTCAAGGAGTGAACATGCATCTTTTTATTGGTGAACATTTGCTGCATCTATTTAAACACACTCTCACAACACACGATCGAGTCTGTAAGACATTCAGACAAATATAAAAATGAAACAGGATGGACGCTGTCAAGTGCTTTTTATAGTGGTTAATCTGCTTTCCTTCACTCCGTTTTTTCAGTCTCTTAAAGCATGAGAACACTATTTTCATAACAGTTTCTTGTCTGCTTCAGCTTGACAGCTCCGGATATACAATATCAGTGGTTACTCATGAAACACTTTCCTTGTATAGGATTTGAGAGAGTCTAGCAGTTTAAGGTCACATCCAGATCATAGGCCCAAAGGTCCAGTTTCTAAAGTTGATACACAACATTCACTAATATTTTTCTGAAATCCTCCTGAAATGAGAAACCAGGATCTTGCGCACATTGCATATGAGTATATGTATACATATATATCTACATACACACAGACAGACAGACACGCGTGCGCAGAATGAAGTTATCCCGAGATCTGGAAGGAGGGGGCTCGGGCCACAGTAATATTAGAAGATGCATACTACCCCGTCTGTAGTTCTTGTGCTGTTGACTTGATTTTGCTGTGACATTTCCAGAGGAAGATTAAAAAAAAAAGTTTCTCCCAGAGTATCCTCACAGGGATTTCTTTCACCACAATGTGAAAGGATTTTTTTTTTTTTTTAAACAAACCAAAAAAAATCACCTAGATGACCTTATCAGATAAACCACACCTCTTTCTAGGAATAGACGAATGTAATCAGTTTGCACCCAACTTTTGCCTTGAAGAAAAAAAAAAAGCATCCTATTTCTGAGAACTGTAACTGGTTTTTAGAGCCTTGACACGGGCGTTTTGGAAGCACAGGGCGTAGACACAGGTTTGTGCCCCAGAGCAATTTCTCGGTGCTATGAAGAAAAGGTCCTGGTGCTCATTACCTTTTGATTTTATTTTGTGCTCTCTTTCATCATTGAAATATAAAATTAAAAACCAAATAAAACTACAAATAGCTAATATTGGTAGAAGTAAACCAAAATTTAGTATCGTATATTGCCCAGTAAAAGAGGAAAGAGATACTAAGAAAAGAGTTTCCTCGGGGCTATTTCTCTTCACTCTTTCCTGTTCATGATGATTTAATTCTCTTATCACTGATATGAACATGGCAGGGCAACATAGTGCCTAGTCTTGAGTCTTTCCATACTATAAATTATTTCTTTTATAAAAAATCCCTCACGTAAGGGAGGAGGTAAGGATGTAATAGAAATTTTTAAGACTTCTAGTGGTATCTGAGAAAATTTATTTCCAATATATATATATAAAAAAAAAATGACTGCCTGCTTTTATAATGTGGAATTCTTCCTCTACATTCGCTATTAAACTCACAGCTTGTAAAGCAGATGAAATTCATTCCAGGAGTTACTTAAATACTACACATTCATAAGCCATCTGCAAACGGCCTCCTCTTCCCCCGCGGCGCATCACTGCGCCGCTGGGGGCTGTGAGGGTCTGGAAGGAGCCCAGCGCAGCCCCCGGGTTCCTGATGGCCCACAACCTCCTTCTGCCCCCCATCAACCCGGCCTCTGCTCCCTTCCTGCCTCTAATTGTCCGTCCTGAAGCTGAAATTACTTTCAAAGAGCAGTTTTTTCCAAAGGAGCATTTATTTAGCAGGGCAGTAGCGGTTACACATAAAAAAGTACAGTGGATATTTCATAACTTTTATAATTTAGCCTTAAAATCTGCAATAACTATAGTACGTTTCAATAACTGTAGTACATTTTTTATCCTTATTGATATTATTTTTATTAGGGAAACTACAACAGATTCCTATATTTTTTTAAGTCCACAGCTATAAAACGTAAAGCACCACATTGCTACACACTCTTCTTTTCATCCCGTTGTCGTGTGCGATAGAGTTAGATCTTTATCTGTCAATATTATCCACGCTAACCTTGCCAGATTGAGTTTGTGAAAACTTTTGGTATTGATCTCTTCTGGTTTCATCACATCTTCTTGAGCAGATTGCTTTTGGGCTCGGCACCGAGGGAATGCTGATTAGGGAGGCCTGTTTATTGTAATACCGATGGAGAATGACAATGAAGCTCCTGTTAGGAATATCCTGCCGGGAGAATTACGGTTACGAGAGAAGCAAAGGTTAAATGCAGATAACAATATTGGCAGGTTGGTGCAATAAATCTAATTGTACTGTGGGAATCTTAGACTAATGCTTTGGTTTGTGATTGCTGGTTTCTACCTTTGGGGGGTCTAAGCCTGGCTATTTAGGGATGGATCCAAAGGAGGAGGTGACTCCGTGCTTTCCCCAAGGTAGGAGACAGGGGTTTGGGCAGAGAAGGGAGCAGACCCCGATGCCTGCCCGCTCTGCTGACACCTAGCTCCCATCCAAGACAGGCAAATAGCCCCTTCCCTACAAAGTATATGGACTCCGGAATAATTTTGTTGTTTCCATGGTAATACAGCTGAGCATAAATTTTCAAGACTTGGCTTGTGGACTCAGGTGTGTAAATTCTGCCTAAATCCATTTCAGGCTTCAGGGCTAAAACTAATGTTTTTAAAAGCACTGATAGTCCAAATGTCCTGGGAGCCAATCTTTTGCCTCTTTTTAGAGTTACCAGTGCAAACAGCAACTAAAAGATTGTTCTTCTTTCTTATTGCTTGTTCTCCTTTCCTCGTGAAGAAACAGTGTTTGGAAAGTTTGGACAGTCCCTTCCCTGTGTAGGAGTGGGCACAACCGCTGGGCCAGGCTGCCCCAAGGGTCTGTGGCCATCTCCATCCCATGAGGTTTTACAAGATCTGGTCTTGAGCAACCTGGTCAGATCCCGTAACTGTCCCTGCCTTCAGCAGAAGGATGAGCATAACAAAAGACAGGTAACACTGCGCCGCTCTGATCCGTGAAGCATGGTGGCAGCTCTCTTCTTAGTTTTACTTTTTGGCTATGCAGAAGTATATCAACAAGAGGAGACCTGAGGAGCTCTGGTAGATGGAATGATCCCTGAAAACGGAGCGCAGCATTCCCCGGTCACTGCCTTTCACCTCCCACTGTGTGGCAGACACGGTGCTCCCGGCACGATCCGTCTCTGCATCTCTGCAGGGTGGTGCTGCTGCAACATAAATATAATGTGAAGAATGAGACCAAAGTGTACTTTGTTTTCACAGTTGGAAAAAACTAGAGACAGGATTATACTACTCTCAGAAAGAATCCTTTGGAAAAATCGCTGTTTATCTACAACAACTAAGTAATGATTTTTTTTTTAAAAAAATATACTTTTTTTGAAAAACTTGAGATTTTTCCATGTGGGCCCAAAACTCCCCAAAGGTGCCAGATTAACACAGCTGAAAGCTGAAGTCCTCTGTTCCAACAGTGGGAGAGAACAGTACTGATGTCCTTATGCTCATAATAAGTGATAGGAAGTGAAAGAGTTACGTACAAATGTGGAGTTAATTACACGGCAAATAGTAGCACAAGAAAAATAGAATGACAAAGGCAGCAGCAATTAGGAATTGATGAGAGCTATAACACAGAGATGAGTGTATTAGTGCAATAGATTTTAAGTTTTAGGTAAACAGAAATGATATTTCGGGAAGAGTGTAGACAGCACGATACAACATAATGAGAATACGGTAGGAAAAGAAAAATGCAGTAAATGAAAGAATGAACGTTAATTACTAAATGTAGAGCAGCAGCGCATAAAATATGTACGGCTTGGTACATAGCTTAACAAACGTATATAGCTTAGTTTTGTACAGAGCTATTTCTATTACCCGCTTTGCTCCCCAAACAAAACAGAAAAAAAATTGCCGCATGCTCCCAGCCTCAACTTTAAAGAAATGGTGTAACTTAGTGCAGAATCAGGGTCCATCACTGCTGCTGCTTTTTAACCCCAGCAAAGAAACGGCTTTGCACTTGCTACATCAAAAGTATTGCGACTAAAGGAAATCGTGATGTTCAGAAAATACCATTTGGTTTCTTAAAAGGACCGGGATAAGAAATGATGCCAGTGGATGGAAGGCAAAGGTGGTACAATGAGATGCGGAATGTAATAGGGAATGCAAATGGTTGACAGCAAATCACGAAAAGGCATTATGGTTTGGCTTGTAAGAGCTGTAAACCCTGCTGCTGTGATCGGCTCCTGGGAAAATGTTGCAGAACAAGGTGTGTACCTGGTGGCTGGAGACGTCAAGATGTTCATCCAATTTGCCTGGCTGAACAAAACCTCAGGCAGCCTCCAGCCTCTTGCTTTGCTGGAGCACTCCAATCTCCATCCACTTCTGCCCCATGCCTGGGGACAGCCTGGTCCCACCAACACATCCTGGTGTAGGTGGCTGCAGCCCAGGCTGTTCCTGAACCACCCTACCACCCTCTGCAACCTGCCCCACACCCAGGCACCTCTTGCCTGGACCAAAACACAATATTCCCACAGGTTTTACGTGCTACAACAAAACAATTTCTGGTAGTTTAATTCAGGATATTGTTAAAGAGCCATCCCATGCACTCTGCATATGAAATTATCTGCTACAAGCTTCCACACTACACTTTAGATATGTTGTTGCTGCTACCAATGTAAAATGAAATTAATGTGCAGGATGTTCCTGTGTCACATGGAAATGGATTTGGTCACTTCAGTGCTCTGCAGTCCTTGCAGAACCTGTCGAGCTCTGAGCTTAAATCAATGCTTCAGAGGAACAACACTTTAGAAGCCTGACTGTACAGTCCGCTATAGGCATGTGTGCATCTGCTCGCTTTTGCATCCACTAATAAATTAATGTCAAGAAAAGCAGCAACACAAGTGGAAGCATGAGGCCATATTGCAGTTTTGCCAAGGAGAAGTAGAATCACAGAATCATAGAACGAGAGGAAATGGCCTGACGTTGCGCCAGGGGAGGTTTAGGTTGGATATTAGGAAAAATTTCTTTCCTGACAGAGTGGTGAGGCATTGGAACCGGCTGCCCAGGGAGGGGGTGGGGTCACCATCCCTGGAGGGGTTCAAACAACGTGTGGATGTGACACTCCAGGACATGGTTTAGTTGGCATGGTGGTGTTAGGCTGACGGTTGGACTAGATGATTTCAGAGGTCTTTTCCAACTGTAATGATTCTACGACTCTATGATTCTTGAGTTTAACTCCTATGACTCTGCTCAAGCTTCTTGCACAGGATGGGAATCAGAAAAAGAGAAAAAAAATTACATTACAAAATTCAGAAAAAGCAACTTATACCATAAACCCCTCTTTCCTCTGTTTTCTCAAGCACCTGTTGAATTTGAGTGGCAACTTCTTTCACATGTCCAAGTTGAAGCACTTCAAAGCAAACTAGTTTTCAAAACATCAGTGTGGCCAGCTGAAGGGCTTAGCGAGGTGCTGAAAACAAAAGCATCTGAAATTAGAAAATGCCAGTCCATTAGATTTGAATGAGCTCCATCCTGTATGACTTTGGTATCACCGAGTACTGAAAATTTTGTGTGCTGTGTGACGTGCAGAGATTTGAACACTGCTCAGAAAACTCTGAGAAATGTGGAATTTGAATAAAACAAAACAAATAAAACAAAACTGAGGTTCATGCTTCTTTGCTGTCATTTATCTTGGAAGGAGCAGGTCTGACTCTGCATGTGTTCTCTTGACACACATTCTCCAGCCATCCCTAACTTCAACAAACCATTGCTGAACCTGCTGAAATAATACATTTGGGAATGAAACACTACCCTCTATTTCCCCCCTTGCTTAAATCATCATTTCTGCGGCTGAACGTGTGACCAGGGGATGTGGAAATCCTGGGGACTGTTGCCAAACTGGCACTCAGCCCATGGTGTGCTGTAATGTGAGGTGCCAGCTGATCCATTTGCTCCGTTTGCAAACATCACTTTTCTGATGTGAAATCAGGCTAGGTCTGATAACTTAATTAAGGGGAAATATGTTGTGCTGGCTGTGGCAAAGAAAACAATTGGCTATTACAGGTTTTGGGCTGCAAATGTTAGATGTTTGTTGCTTCTCACATCAAAACCTATACAAAAGGCAAATCTGTCTGTAGGTCACTGCTTTTCCTACCCCAGCTTTCAACATAATGGATGAAAAACTGAGGTTACTGGCACCGATGAAAGTGGCACTTTGCCAAGGATGTCAGGCTTCAAGAAGGTTATGTTCTGATGTTTTGGATATTTAGAAGCCTACCAGCCAGCTGATAGAGTCTCATTTCGTGGTTTTAGTTTCCTCTGTGTCCTGCTTGACCCCAGAGCAACGAGTGGCCTGCACTATGTAGGCAGCAGAGCCTTGCGTGCTACCACCAGCAGTCCTGGTGGTAACCCAGAGCAGATGTGCACTCCTCGCACTCAAGCCAAGGGCTCATAGTCAGTCTTAATGAAGCTAAGGACTCCGTCCCTGGGCAGCTGGAAATGGTTAGGGGAGGGAAATCAATCAGGTGGAAGCAGCTCAGGGTTTTATAAAAGCAGAAAGAGAAATTTTTTTAGGTTTTCTTCTCTTGGTAGCACCACAGCTTTGGGGTGTAGGTTGGTTTTAGGCCTTTCCTTCCTTCCTTCTACACCTGCCTTAGAGGAGCATGTGCCTTCTGCTATGAATGAGGAACCCAAATATTTGCGGGGTTGTGTCTGTTGCCCTTTTTGCCTCTCCAGCCCATCCAACTGCTGGAACCAAGAGAGGAAATCTTACTTCTCTCTATTCTCCTGTTGTACACAGGTATGTTTTGTTATGAGGACACTACTTGGCTCTCTACAGCTTATGGGAAATAAAAGAAAATTTGAAGTCTGTAATTTACTTTCTTCTACTTCTGCTAGAGGAGGTGTAAATAACTCACTACAACAGTTATTTTTTTAAGGATGAAAGTTGTGTTTTGTTTTAGTTGGTTTTGCAGCTATTGCAAAGCTTTGACGTTTTTAAATTATTGCATTTAAAATGTATGTGCATTGGAGTACTGATGTTAGAAATCAGTTTTAACATATAAATTGCCTTCCAAGTGGGTTTTTTTTTCCAAAATAAGCTTTGAAAAATCTAATCACCACCACCACCCCCTGACTTTTTTTTTTTTTAAGGCATTTAATTTGTCCTCTTTCCTTGCAGACCCACCAATACTTAATTCCTATAAAGAGACTTAAATGATTTCATGGGAAAACTTTTGCCTCCAGGTAAACAAAAGTGTAATGGCAGCATCGAATGAGGCAGGCATAGGCGATGAGTAATTACTAGAGAAGGCAGATGCTGTGTTTGATTCCTGAAGAATTTTTTTCAGCAACAAAATGTGTATTTCTTCCTTGTCAAGGCATAAGGCCCCAAAACTGTGCTGCTTTGAGATTGCATAGCTAGAAAGGAAATAGATTCAGCCTTTTCTTTTTCTGACTTGAGCTGCGGGAGTAGCATAAAGATGTTCTAATTATCACACTCAAACCACACCTCCTTAGGAAAAGACAAAGGAAAGAGGCACAGAAAAAGCATGCTGTAGGCTCGGCTGCTTCTTGTGCGCCTAATCTGCAAGGAGGATGGGGTGAGCTGTGCAGAACAAACCCCCCCTTACAGCGGGAAGATTGGGTGCTCTCTCTGAGGTCAACCATGGCTGATAAAAATTCTGCATCGGCTGGAGTATTGTGACCCACTACAGTGGGGGTGCCATAACCATCCCGGGGAGCTCGTGCTTATCTCAGGCAGTGCTTGTTTGGCAGATGCCTCATTCTGAAGATAAACTTGTGTTTATAATGTTTGGTTGTTTTGTATTATTAACATCCAGGCTACAAGATGTTCTCTTAAATTGGTGTGTGCCAGATGCTGGCCAAGGACCTGGTGTGCTGTATTTGGTGGGGTAGTCAAGCAAATGCATATAAGGAATAGACATCACTTTGTAACAATGCATAAGCCAACCAAAATCTGTATGTTTTTTTTTTTCTTCAGGAGGAATTAAAGTAGCTTTCTTTCTACTTCTGTGCCCAGTAAAAGCCCCTGACTAAAAAAAAAAAAAAATAATAAAACAAACCCGAAACAAACCCACAATCTTACCAGCTAATCAACAACATGTGTTTTCTGTTTTGATCCATTAAAAGAAAATATTGGCTAAACAAAATTCTGTCTTTTTTAGCACACTGCTTACTAGGAATATACGGTCTTCAGTAGAACACTGTTATATTAAATTAATACCTCTCAAAACTTTGAGCTGCCACATGTGAAGGGGTAATTACCACCTCTGGTACAATCTATGCTGTGCAATATATGGGCTATTCACCAAGATTTACTGTGAGTGCAGTGAATGAGCAATGAAAGCTGCCTGAGCTATAATCTTAACAAGAAGTAGAAATATACTGCTGCTTAATTCAGAGTTTGTTAGGTACTACCTTTTCCAAGACATCGACAATCTTAACTTTAAAGTGGCTAAAGATGGTGGCTTTAAAAAACTAAACTGAAATCTCCGAAAGTTTAACTAGTTAAATAACCAATTTGGATACATTTTTTGCTTTTTCTTTTCTTTCCCCATCCACAAAATATTAACTGGGGTTCAAAGAGAATATGTAATTTGATCAAATTCAAGGAGGAGCTGGTAACTGTAGTGAGGTGACCTGTGGACTATGTGATCTTACCCAACAAGTCATGGGCAGATTTGTAAAGTACTTTGTTATTGCCTCCTAGTCTACTACTTAATTTCTGTAGTACCATCATTTAGTCTAAAATATACATTGAGCTATAAAGTGTCTGGTTTTTATATGTGGAAAAGTTGACTTGGCATCATCAAATGTTTGCATTGTAATCACGGCATGGGAACCTATTTAAAAATAAAGAAACAACCTGCCTACCGCCACCACCCAAACCCCATTACAATTACATTTGTCTTGAAACACTGAGGTTGCCAAAAGGTACTGACTCGGCAATACTGGCATACTGTTGCTTCACCCTCTGCGCTCCTTCCCTGTAGAGGTTCATCCGCGTGGCTCCATGTTGTTGTGCCCACGCTGACCCCCGTGGCTGTCCCTGGACAGCAAACACCGTGCGAGACCTGTGTTTCAGCGAATATGCACAATAGCAATGTGGAAAGACCGAAGAGTTAGAGAGGATAAACTCTTCTTATTTGTCATGGGAAAGCGTGAGGACTCATTGTGGATTAGTTGCTATGAATTTTGACTTGGGTGGTTTTGGGGTTCTTTTCCTGACTGATGTTGTAGCAACTTACTCATGTTCCAAGTATGAGATGAATGAATGCATCTTTTCCTGAGCAGGTGCAAATAGTGCAGGAAGCCTTTCAAGTGCATGTCTCGGGAGAAAAACTATTTAGCCTGAGTTTTAAGAATAAAATCTGGAAGAAGAATAATAGATGAATACAGGAAAACCTAGGGGTCTGATACCTGTAAATCCCTCTAAAGATACAGGTTGTGGTTTTTCTGTATACTCATGTCTTCAAGGGGGCAGTGGGAAAAAGCCATTTTAGACATAACTTAAAACTAATGGGAATGAAAGCACAGGGAAACAAATGCCATTACTTTTTCTTTTTTGTATGCCCGTTTTTTTAATATTGTAGAAGCATTTTCATTCTTTACAGAGCCACTAGACAATCCTTCTGGTCTGTTAGCTACATTTAGATAACTTTCATGTACTCTCAATTTGCTTTAGCATGGGAACTGCATACATGTTATATATGCTGAAAAGATAAATGGAAAGAGATGAGCACACTCGTCCGGGTCATCTGGGAGTAATATATTCTTTTAATATTCAGGAAAGCTGTAATCTAGAAAAGTGAGGATATTCGCTCTTTAGCTTCCCACTAACATATCAGTTTATACTAACATATCAGATATATTGGTTTCTTGAGCATTAGCAGTGCATTGCAGCATTTCACTTAAATATTGATTATGCAGCTATTAGAGCACTAACTAATGAAAAAGCATAAAAGCTGGGGACAAGGTGAATGTATCTAACCACTAGAGAGTAAGCATGAGGTTGGACAGGTGACTATTGGAAGTCAGAGCCCGTAAAAATCTTTAAAAGAATTAAATTAATACACTGATTTAATTCTCATATTTAGTGAAAAATTCTGTGCCAGTGAGTCCAAGATCTGCTGAATTTATCTGACGTGCAGCTGCACGATGCTACTGACTGCAACATCAGAAGCTGAGGAAGTTCTTGGCATGTAACTAGCTTCCTTATTACACCTTGTGAAAGACAATTGTAAAATACAAAAGATGTGCTGTAGGACTTGGGGTCAGTGGAGCTGAAATGATACACGACGTGAGCAGCCGCAGTGCAAGAACTGGGCAGGGGTAAATGTACCGCCTTCCCTGGGGGTTTTGAATGTAATTTCTGTCTTGGAAAGAAAATACTGTGGTGTGAAATCAGGAGGTGTAGTCTCTTTTCTTTCAGGCCACCAATTACTAATGCCTAAATAATCTCTTAAGCAGTACAAAATTCCTTGTACTGCTGTTTATCTCTTTGGGTTTATACCTTCTAGATGCTGAAGCATGGTATAACTTTGATAATTTTCCTTAATTAGCTTGTTAAATTGAGAATGGATCCCAGGTCTGAAAAGTTAAGTTGGTGCAGATAGGTCTTGGGTATCTTCATCCTTTAGTTATATTTGCTTACCCAGGATGAACCTAAAAAGTAGATGATCCCAGTTTCTTCAAAAGTCTGGATTTTTGACATCCCCAGCTGCAATCTTTAGGTCTTTATTCCACAGACACATCTTGGTGGACGGAACAGACTATCTGTATGTGTTTTGCTCTGCTTTTTACAAGGCGCATCCAATCATTCACCGCAGGAACTGCTGGGACTTGCACTAGAAGAGAAAGTGCAATATGTTTCTAGCCAACAGGGAATAGCTTGTCTGTCTTGGACATACCTTCGTTGAGAATACACGTGCCTAATCACACTTAAATATGTTTGGTTGTTCATGTTAAACATCTTACAACAGTTGTAAGACTTTTTAAAGATAGATAAATAGGGGTAACTTTATGCCACACAACTGCATATCCCAAAGAGACGCAGTAGTTCTGCCTACCTAATGACAGTGCCTGCCGAGGAGACCAGACTGCCCTGGATGGAGGGTGCCTTGGTACCTGCCAGGGTTAGATGCCTTGAGGCAAGACCCCAAACTGCCACGTCCTGCAGGCAGGAGCCACCTGTGTTCTGTGGAAATGGTGAGAAAGATGCCACGTTTGGGGATGAAGAGGGCAGAATGCTCCTGGGACCTTAATCAGGCACTTGCAACCCTCCAGGGACAGGATGAGCAGGACTTCCACACTGGCTATCAAGTTCTGATAGTTTCATGTACCAGGCATGTACCATGGTACATGTACTTTCTTTTTCCCCTCTCCTTCTGTTACCTTGGCCCTTAAACAATTTAAGATTGTTTTCTGCTTACAGGCTAGCTGCACAACCTCCTGTATGTGTTCTCTCGGCAGGTACAATTATACTGAAAATGTGTAGAGAGTACTAGCAAAGCTTGAAATTACCCTGTGTGTCTCTACTGAAACACCTGAACCAATTAATCTGGCTTCCAGATTAATTAATTAACTACTTCCCTGTTAATAAGAAAGAATGCCTCCCATTAAAGGGTAAAAAAATTCACTCGGAAAGAATAGCAGCAGGGGAACCTACGCTAAGCCAGACCATAAAAGAAACTTAGGTAAAAAAGTTTCTTTGTCTGATTTTTACCTTGCCAGGTTTCCATGACTCAGGACCAAATAGATGTTGGCTGTTAAATTCTGCAATATAAGTTGTTTCCTTGCCGAAATGCTGTAGGATCGTTCTCTCGATGGCTTTTGCTTTACAATGGCCCAACCGTAAAGTGCAGAAAGTAGGGGTTTATAGTCCACGGGTCTGTGGTCCCCTTGATGCGGTACTCGGCGTGCTTGTTCTGCTGTAAGGTGCTTCTGGACACGCTCTGTAATGCGCTCTCAGACACATCCTTTTCAGGCTGTTTCTTTTTCCACCAGTACATTATTAGGACAGCAATGGCAAAGGATATATCGCCACAAGAATGCTATTGTCCTGACGTAAACTCGGAATGGAAGGATCAAGGCTTTCAGCCCATTTGCAAATAATAATATGAAATAATTTTCTTTAGCAGTATAACATAACATGGTAAAATCAGCTTGCTTATTCTACTACTAAAAAGGAAACACAGAGGTAATTTACTTTACTCAGCAGTTAGGCCATGTTATAAATTTCATACATATATTATTTGTAGGAGTCAATCACCTTGCATTTTGATTATACAAAATGCAATAACACAAGTGTGTAAATTATCAAGCTTTTCTTCCACTGTGGTAAATTAATGCAGCTCTTGCCTCTTCTGCAGCTCAATTGCTTTGTGCTGTTTGAGGATTGGTCACTTGAAGCACTATAATTTTTTTTTATTATTTAATCTGAAAGCCAGTGTGTACACAGCCACTCATTTGAGCACCCTTTCAGTGGGATGGTCCAGACAGGTACCAAACTCCATTTGCAGTGTGTAGAGGAGGAAAGAAGGAGGATCGTGGTTCTGGGGTTTGGAGCAAGATCATGGCTTGGTGAACATGATGCTTACTTTGCCTGTGTTTGCCTTCCAAAATATGACACTAACTTTCTAGAAGCTGTTGGAGATACTGCAGAAGCTATTGTGTGTTATGTTCTTCATGTACAGTGCCTTGATTTACTTAGTTCTTAGCACTCTGCTTCAGGAAAATCTCATGGGAAAAATGGCATTTAAGGAATACTTGTATAGGAAATGTCTGAGAAGAAAGGAGGGAAGTGTGTGGTTTGGATAATAATGGGGGGGGGAAAGGAATAGAGGAGTCCTACAAAACAATTAATAGTGCAAGGAAGGTTTATCAGATGGTTCTGCTTATTTTTTCTGGTGGGAACACGTAGCTTAATGGAAAGGTAACACACTCTGAAGGAACTGAAATAGTTACTGCACACAATGTGCAATTAACCTTTGGAGTTTTTTATCACTAGATAACTTTAAGACCAAGAGCTTAGAAGGATAAAAAAGGGATTAAACGATATTCATGTGGATAATGAGAAGATACAGATTTATTACAGAAAATCAGAATGCATAAGAGAAAACCTCATGTTTTTAGGATTTAAATTGACAGGATCACTAAGCATTAACTGACAGGAGTAGGTAAGATCTTCCCTGAGGGCAGGTTTTTCACCACTAGTTTTTTTGCACCCTTTAAAAAATTGTTATTATTGCACTTGTTACTACTAGCCAAGATAGGATTTAAGATTGAATATTCTGTGAGACTAAGATATACACCAGATTTTTCAAATGTCTAGTAGCTTTTAAGAGCAAAAAGTTGTTCTGGGCATGGATTTGGAAGTATTTACAACACTGTGAAGGTTTCTTTGAAGTATTTTAAACATGCAGTAAAATTGAGGTTCAACCTTTCCAAGATGGAAAATGGACACTTTTGGAGGGGAGGGGGATTTTTCTACAAAACTTATTGCCCTTGCTCTCAGCACAAGTATGGGCATGTATCTGACTACTTTGGCTCCTACACACCGCCAGTAACTGCCACATCTTCCTCAGGGTGCTGCTTTTCACCTGAGACTCCAGCAACTTGAGAAATGCCTGCAGCTCAGAAACACTTCAGGTCTTGTCTCTAAAGCTTCCTCCAGACATTTCTACACCTATCTTTGCGTGTTCTTACATCTGCTCTAGACCTGGCAGGCTTCTGGAGTTCAGAAAATATCCCTCACCTTCAGGAGTTCAACTAATGAGCAGGTAGTGGCCAAGCAAGTGAAGCATTGAAAGAACATTTGACCGGAGCAGGGCTGGGTTCCAGGCGGACATCATCAGTGATGGAACCTTAGATGTCTGAGGTAGTCTTCTTCACAATCTCCCTAGTCTGAGTCTTCACAAAGGATAACTCTTCCTCAAGCGTTCTGCTAAATGAGCTTTACAGGACTATGCTTGCAATCTGCAGCAGATTTTAGACAGAAGTCAGGAGTTCCTGATTGCTTGTGAAAATCAGAAGTTCTCACTTAGAGCTCTTATGCCATTACAGCTGTCATAGAAAAGACTTCATACTGTTCTGGAGTTTTTAAATCATGGATCATGATTATTCATCAATCATGGATCATGATTATTCATCATAATGAATGATATAATTTTTTTTTTTTAAATTGTGAATAAGTGAAATCAGACTGTAATCTTAAAAAAAAAAATGGTATCTCTGTCTTGTGGATTGCTGTCATCTAGACCAGAAAAAGGAGAAGACTATCCCTGAAACAAAGGATTTTATAGGAAACTGGAACATACAGGCATGGCCTTCCATGTCCAGTTGTTCTTTTACAGTTCTAATTCTAGGATTTTGAGATGGAGTAATAACAATATACCAAAAAGAGATTCAGAATTAATCAGTGAGGCAAAGTAGGGAATATTTGCTTTTGGTCGTATTTTTTGCTAATCAAAACACACACTCTTAAGTAATGAATAAATAATCTATTCAGTGATTTAGATCTGTTTATTTCCTTCAATATTATATTGTCTTATGAGGCAATTTACAAACTTGGTGAGAAACTGCGTGACATAGTGTGAAATGATACTATTAACTGTGCCTAGGACCCGATCAAAATTGATAGATTTCTGCTGGGCAGATCATAAATTTAGTGCTCTCTTTAATGCAGCCCTTTTATTGTTACTTGCATATTGGTTGTTGCTATGCCACTGAAAACTAATTTAAGAGTATATAAGAAATTTTGCTGCTAGAAGGTGAGATCAACATATGAAGCAGTAAACACTGAATTATGATTATCATTCACTTGTAAGCTTTTCTAGTCTAATTTAGTTTGCAGTAGATTCCAACAGAGTTAAGAAGGACAATCCTTAAAACAAACAAACGAACAAAAAACCCCAAAGATAAATTCTGAAAGGCTAAACTACGAACAGCAGTTTAGTTCAATGAAACTTTTTATGTATAAATAACAGCAAAAAGGCACCGATTCTTGCTAAGGATTATTATTGACCTAAAGGGAAATCTCATGTATGTCATTCAATAGGTAGATTTGGCCATAAGATTTTTACTAAGTGAAAGGAACTGAAAAAATGACCTGAGGTTAACTATCTTAACATGTTGTGCTTTGCAAAACTGTGTTTCAGTGAGAAACTGGAGTTGCAATAAAAAGGAAGGTTTTCTTGAAAATGCAAATACTTAGTGGTGCAAAAATTAGAAAGAATATATTTGTATATTACTTGAGTACTGCAACTAAGCAATGTCGATTGTGTTACTGCTGCTGCTCCTAGCCTGCGTAGACCAGACCATTAATAGAGATCTCATCTATACTGAAAGATGTATAGACAAAAAAGACTTACCCAAATTTCAATGAATTGGATGAGAATGGAATGGTTTGGACTTGAAACAGCTAAAATAGAAGGTAACACTGATAAGGCAGTTAGAGAAGGAATGGGAGGCCAAAGACCTGCTGGATGATACAAAAGCCCTGACCGAGGACTAGTTATGTATTTGTAACCCTTTATAGGGCACAAACGTGACCATATGTTACACCAGAGTATTTGGCCTTGCTGGAGATGCTGATGACTCCTGAGCGCTCACAGGATGATTCCCACAACTTCTTTTTTTTTCTTTAACCCTTCTGGCAGAGTTTGAATGCTGATTATACAGATGGAAAGAGTTGCTGAAGTGAGAGGGACTAAATCTCACTGGGGACTGGGTTTTGTGCCTCTGACTACAGGAGGGGGACAGTCGTGACTCTGCCAAGGTTGACTTTGTATGCCTTTGGGGAGGAGAGCTGTTCATTCAACACAGAACAAAAATCCTCCTTTTTCCCTTTTATTAGCAAGAAGCTGGCTACAATCTAGTTGTTTCTATGACCTGTTTCTTCTAGAACAAAAGGTTAATTCTGAACACTTATGTTTCTAAGAGAAGATCTGATATCTGTTTATTTTTACTTTAGGAGAGCAAAATTCTCATCTGTAAGAGAGCTCTAAAGGACCTGTTAAGAAAATATTCTTGATGTTAAACACCTTTGAATAAACAGAGCTAAAACAATCAGAAATGTCGGCTTAAAAGTATTCCTACTTAATAGCATATGCAGTAAATCAGTCTAGCAAATGAGATCCTTTTCCCGAAGAATACCAAAATCCAACTGGTTCTAGAGGGGCAAGGCAGCTACTACCTTTTATAAAAGATATTAGAAACTGCTTTTTGAATTTGTTGGCATTTTCCTGTGATTCTTGGCAATTTCAGGTCATCCAGAAACACTAAAAAGTTTTTTAGTGCTAAGACTCTCTGCATGTAACTATGTAAAAAAAATGTGCCTTTTATGCATTATTTTAAAGGAATGGAGGGTAATATGAGAATGGTCTTATGCAAGGAGGTGTTAAATTCTGTTTGCTTTCATATCACGAGACCCCGTATCACGTAAGGTGATTCAGTAGTTCAAGCCACATATCAAAATACGGTTGGCTTTATTGACAATAATACTCATTACAGTAAAAATTTTCCGACTACTTCTTTCTCAGTGGAAAGGCAGAACAGAAGAAACATCCAAAATGGATTATCCTATTGACTCCTGTTTTCTTTCTTTCATTCCTTCCTATTACTGAGGTGTAAAGATCCACCTTTACACGAAATTAATTTCAAATCCGTTTACCACTTCGA
Organism: Scopus umbretta; assembly: GCA_013400535.1. NCBI lineage: Eukaryota > Metazoa > Chordata > Aves > Pelecaniformes > Scopidae > Scopus > Scopus umbretta. Next base: position 77,942 of record VZTL01071912.1, on the reverse strand, counting down.
TCAGCCCCAAACCTTCCACTAAATACTATTAGTTTCTACACAAATGTCCCCTGTAACAAAGTATAGAGACAATCATATTACCACAAGTTCTACAGAAACAGTAGAAAATGAAGAAATTTCAGGATCAGAAAGCAATGAACTGATCTTAGCAGACTAGTACCAGGCAACAATGCTTTCTTTGTGTTGGGGATTTTCTTTGTCAGCGATTATTATCATTTTTTTTCTTGATACATAGTTCTGTGTAAACGTCAAGATATTTAGCTAGGTAGGGTAGGGTTTATTTAGTTATTTAAGTATCTAGTTATTTAAGGTAGGGTTTATTTCTAGTTATCCAACGCCTGTTGCAAGGAGCCGGACTCTGTATTTGCAGATGGAGCTTTCATTCACATTCCTGGACTGTGCTCCATGGTATCTGCATATTTCTAAACCGCTGTTAACCAAACGATCATACGAGTGAACTCTCATCACAGTAATTACCACCTGTAGTGTCAGCCGCAAAAGACCTGCTGAGGCTCTTCCTACACATCTGGGATGGGGTCCTGAGGGAGCCAGCCCTGACCTGCAGAGCAAGAGGTGCAGGACAGTCCCCTTTCCCCTTGCTCGCCCTGGGTAGCGTTTGGCCCTGACCTTCCTTGGGCCCCATGCTGTGTTGCTGTGCCCCTCCTAATTATTGCCAGTGCCTTTTCTTTTCAAAATACCTGCAAAAATGATCATGCCATAAGCTGCTGAGATTATTTTTGGGGGTGGTTTTGTTTGTTTGTTTTTCCAATGTGAGGTTACGGGAATATTTGAAGGCACAGGGCTCACTGGAGGTGCTGGTAGGCTGTGTAAAGCAATCTCAATGCTACTCCTTGTACAGAGTGATCTCTGGAAGGAAAGACTCCCTTTCTGGTTTGCTCCAAAAGTGTGGAACTTTAATGTATGTTTATTGTGGATGATCAGGGACCAGAGTGGAAGGTAAGGCATTTTAGAGGGTTAGTATAGTACCTCCTAAAAAAACTACTGTGTTTAAGCTGTTAAGACACAGCCTAGAGCACTATGGCTATGCCAGGTAACAAAAATAACAGTAATAGTGATCAAATGGATAAGCAGCAATGTCTGATTCGGGCTGTCACATTCTCGGTCTGTCCCAAAGAAAAGTAACAGCAGTAAAGAGTATGTGGACCTAATTAGGCACCTGCCTTCAATTGCTGGGGTAGTTTAAATAGTCAGGGTTACTTTAAGATTTTCAGGTGGTTTTCTCTTTTCTGTTTTTTTTGTTTGTTTGTTTTTGATTGAGATGGAATGATATTGCCCTGTCTGTAATGACAGAGGTGTAGTGAACTGCTACGGTATTTCATACAGTGCAATTTAGTTATGGTGACCTATCAACTGAGTATAAAAAGAGACAGAGCAAGTAAGCTAACGTTTCATAGCTCTTTAACTTTGTTGTGCTGTGGTTCAGAGCTGTGACGACATGTATGGAAAAATAGATGCAAAGATGGCTAACGTGTACACAGTCTAAAAAACAGACGGATCAGATTATACAGAGGTATCTATTTTCAGATTGAAATAAAATCATTGTAATTAAGTCATTACAGGTGATGTGAAAATCTAGCACAAACCAACCCTTGCTTCCTTCCCAAGAAGAACGTCCTGGAGAGGATGAGCCCACCATGTACTCATTTGCTCCTTGCAAGGGCCGTCGCGGGCTGGTTGGCCACGTATCAAGGGAAGAGAGGAGCTCTCCCGAGGGATAAGTCGCTCCCTGCAGCTTGATTTGGTCGGGGTTGCACCACGCCAATCTCGCTTGCTGCAGCGGGTTTGACTTTGTAGATAGCACAGCAGCTTCATTGGTTATGTTTTTTCCTTGGCTTACAATTCCAAGCTATGGCAAATAATTAAAGGGTAGTTAAACCTCAGGAAATAGAGACGAGACTAAAATTATTAGCAATTCCTGTCCCTAATGGCATATCAATCAGGTGGTGGTGGTTGTTGTTGCTCCTGCCTTGCCTCCTCCTCTGTCCCACAGTAGAGTAGAGCAGGGATCTCTGCTGGCTTTGGGAGCTAGCTCGGGCAAATGAGGCACAGCCTGAGCCACAGGCTGATGTGTAAATCAAATATATCCTTGCATTGTGCGAAGCGCAGCCCAGGAGGAAGAAAAAGCATGGCTGTGGATTGATGTTTGACCTCTCTGAGGGTGCTGATAGATGTGGAAACATAAGCAAGTGCCCACTGCTGTCCATGCATGCAGAATAGCCTGGGGCCGTTCAGGGAGGCTTTTTCCTTGCCATTGATCCCACAGCTGGTAGTCAGCAGAAAGAAATAAGAAACATCTCATCTCGCACTCTTTCCTGTGCCCTAATATAGGGCAAGCCATGCTCCGGTCCAGAACGCACAATCAGCATAATTATGGACACTTACGGAAAGCATGGATAATTATTTCTTAGGAATACTGTAGTATTTGTAACTTCTCCAGAAAATGTAGAAAAATGTTGTTACAAAGCAACTGTGAAATCCCATTTTCAATTGTACCCGTTTTGAATTTTTCCTTGAAGATTCTGTTTCAAGAGCAGCCTTTTCTGTACGGTGAAGCGTGACCTTTCCCTTCAACATGAACTTTACAACATGCTCGTTTCCCTGGTAAGCTAATAAGGAAAAAGATAGATATTAAAAACCCCCATGAGCCTCACTTGTAAATTCCTAGTATATTCCCATTTTATCTCCTGTCCTCAAAAATGACCTTTCATCATTCATGTTAGGGAAAATCTCTTAATGTTGTAACACATCTGTGGATGAAATTATGGTTTTGGCTAGGCGTGTTCTGTAGAAATGCTCATGATCGGCGAAACTAGAAAGCATCAAATCCTGCTTGTGCCTTGCCCACTGAGTACGATTTTTTTCACCTAATGGGTACTGAAGCATACAATTGACCTCTGCAATTTGCTGCCAAATCACTGAAGTGGTAACAAGCCATCTATGAAGGCTGAAAGTTTCCCACGCAAGTTTTGCCTGTGTGACGTGTGTTGTAACATCTGGGGGGTTATTTTTAGAGTGTGTCCCAACTTACACACCGAACTAGAAGTTTGAAAGTAGCTTTTATTTCCTTCAGACTCTAGACTCTGCTGGAATACCAGACTCTTAGAAATCCTTTCAAAACAATTTCATCATTATTACTGTAATCACTGCACAAGTGGGAAATGCTGCGCAGGATGTATCTTGTTGCTATGGGACATTGTGGTGGCAGTGCTGCTCACAAATTGATATTATCAATCACAATTTAGTCATTACAGGTTTGCAGTAAGATTGCTGGCCTGTAAATTTTGGTACTTTCACTACAAAAGACCAAAGATCTACAGCACTGCAGAGTTTGAAAATTTTATTGAGTCTTTTTTCTTTTCTTTTTTTTTTTTTTTTTAGGAATTTCATGAATATTTGGATTCTTTGACTCTACAGGGAATTTTTTAAATAAAAGTTCTTCCTTGCTGTGTCTGTATAAGGACACATGCAAATGTCCTTTACTTGATGGAGCCTTTTTGAATTAGAGGACTCTGCAACTGAGGCAGAAGGTGCATTCCAAGGGAAATCTGAAATGTTTTGTCAAACTGAGCACTATTTTTGTCACAAATTACTAGTTGCTCCCATTGAAAACAGGGACATAGTCTGTTCATGTATTAGCAGATATGTGTTGATGTAGCCCAGGGTGAGATGGAGGATGACAGCTCCGTGCACAAGCTGTAAAATTCCTGCTTTATTTCTCAGTTGAGTTGGGAATTGCATCTCGGTGCCTTCAGAAAGACAAGGAAAATCATAATCCAGCTCAGACAAACCTCCAGCACCAAATCCTTCCTTATCCTCTCTCGCTGCCCCAGCACAAGTGTCATGCAGGCAGCAGAAGAGGAGGTGGGGGAAAGCACAGAAAGCCTTGCTTTCCAAGCAAGGATAGTAACGGATCTCGTGGCACCCAGCAGCACTAGTCTGTATTAGGATTTTCCAGCTGGCAGGTTAGAGGATTGTCTTCAGATCTGGCCTTCCTGAGCCCTCCAAGGAGTCCACGTTTGTTTGTATGCACGTGAATAACGGGAGAGCTACAGAGCAATCCTTTACTGCTATGCAAATCCCACCTTTTGGGCATGAATTTCCAATTATAAATTGCTGGGGACACAGGATAGTTACAGTAGAGACTTTAATAATGGGTAATTATTTGTATAAGCACTTTAACTTTTGGTAGGGAGAGGGAAAAACTGACTTGCATGAGTAACAATTGGAGGTAAATTATCAGCCATGACACGGTAAGCATGCCCAAATCGAGAAATACTGATTGCATCTAATGAAACACCTCTGCTGGCATATACCTATACACCCTGTCACAGCCTGCCTTGCAAAAGTTGTGGGGAAACTTATGCACAACTGCAAGCAGAACCAGTTCTGAGTTGGTTTTTGTCCTGTTGTTTTTTTTTTTTGTATCACTGCTTGCTCTAATTCTCATTTTAAAACTAGAACAAAAAAACATTATCAGTTATCATGCAGAAAAGAGCTCCTCTTGCCACCGAAAGATGCTTTGTGATTATCTGTTGCACATCCCTCACATTTATTTAGCTCAATAAACAATACAAAGACAGCTTGTAGGAAATGAATCCTCTCTGCTTTATCCTGTTATCTGAAGCTGCGCGCATTTCCTCTGGAAGAAAGCGTATTGGAATTATTGTGTTTAGACTTTGAATTATAATATAAATCAACCCACAAGAGGAAAATAATTGGCTTCCCCACACCAAAATCCCACATTTCCAGGTTCTGTATTTAAATTGCAGTATTCAGTACAACTACTGAATTTCCTTGTACACAGTGTTAAAAGCTGACTTTATGGCCAGATGTCAGGGGTGGTGTATCTCAGATAGAGGGGAATTTATCAGCTCTTTCAATAAAAAAGAAAATCAGATCCTGAAGAACAGAGTAGTAAAAGTGTTCATGTGATATTTCCCCTGCCAAAGCAAGACACTACTATTGCTTGTTCCTGAGCGTGACACCAAAGTCTTCTCAGTATGAAAGTACTCCTGGGCTATCACGAATAAGATTGGTGTATAGAAAGCTTCATATTACAGCAGAATGAACGCTTTGTCCTTTAAAAAGTGCCTCCATTTCCTCAACCTTGAAACTCTTTGGAGAAGAGAGAGATGGGGAAATATTAGAATCATCCCATCACAGGCTTGTGACTGTGCTCCTTGTCGAGAGTGTAAAGGAGAAATGCAAACTGATACTTGGAGACTTGGACTTACTCAGCGGTAGGCAGTATGTGTGTACGGGTGGTTCTGTTGGCTTTTCAGGGAGGTGAGCTAAGAAAAACAAGGGTAGGAATTTTTTTTTTTTTTTTTTCTTTAGGAAAATGCTCTGAGAAGTCATTTAAGGTTTTATTTTAAACATTAAAGCCCTTTCTGGGAAATGCTTGAAAGCCCCAGTGTAACTGCAACTCTGTTCTATTATCGAACCTGAGGGCAGAAAGGATTTTGGGATGACCTCGTGAAGCCTTTGCCTTGCTGGGGAAGCTGCAAGCATGTCGTGCTTTACCAGCTCACTGTGCGCTCCAGTGGCCAGCAGAAGTTGGCAAGAGGGACGCCAAACCACCCCTCTGCGAAATCATCTCTTTACCCTGCACCACCAATGCCTACCGCTGACGGACAGATCCGTTCTGTCACCTTTGCTGGTCTTGAGGTGATGTGTTCCTGTGGAAGGAGCCGGATTAAAACTGCCATAAGTTATCCTCGGTGAAAGGACAGGGGGTGTTGCACACAGCGCTTTTAATCTAACTGCCATTTTGTTTGTTTTGGAGGGAAGGTTTTATAGTTTAAGTGCTCACTTGTGCTCTTTCCGATAAGAAAAATCAGAAGAGCGTGTACTTCCAATGAAAATTTTGCCTGGCTGAGAAACAAAAATAGGCTGAATAAAAATTGAGCCATTTTTTTCAATGCTCAGCACTTAATTAGAAGATGAAGCAAATAATTACTACACCATGAAGGGTTATATGTAGATAAATGTATAAAGGTGACAAGAATTAACACAATGAAACAAAATTACATGAAACATTTGCGTCGTATCAAAGGGGCTCAATGTTTGTTTTATGTACCCTGGCAGAGGGAGTGTTTCATATCTGAGCAACTGCTTACGGGGAAACACTGGGGCTAATAAAGAGCCTAATCCTCACAGTGCCTTAGCACTTCTAAATGTCATTAAAAGTCACTCCACAAGATAAGAGCTAAACGTATATTCTAGCTATCAAACCCAGGTTGCCGTGGGACGTGGATGAAACTGTGCATATATAAAGTCCTACACCTAATGTGAGCGGGTACGTGGCATTTATCGCCAGAGGATGGTTCTGTGGATGTTTCATTATATTCTTTCCAGTTCTGATGAGAACATGTGTTTCTTTTAACTCTTCTCGCAAGCCATCCCCAGCCATTTTCATTTTTCATCTTCATTGCATACGTTTGTCTGCGTAAGCTGGGGACCACCTCAGGAGTTTCCTTTCCTGGCCAGGCGTGGCTAGGAGAAATCATACCGGATTAATCGCAAAAGTTAAAATTTGATGTTTGCCTGAAAATAGTGCATAGCTGAAAATAGAGAGGTGCAGGTGGTGGGTAGATCGGGAGGTGAAACCTGTGGCTGGGCTCTGCCAGCCTGGTCTCAGCCGATGGCAGGGCACGGGTGGAACATCCCCTGAGTGGGGCCCATCGGTCTCTGCCCTGGCAGCGGGGGGACAGGCTGCCCTTGGGGCTCCTCTGCCCGCTCTCCCCGTCCTCCCGGTTGCCAAGGCCGGGATTTAGTCAGCCAAAGATAGGGAAGTGGAAAGGAGGTTTCTCCATCCTTTTTTTTTTTTCCTCTTTGAATCTTCCTATTAATAACAAGGACGACCTAACTTCCTGGCTTATTTATTTGCTAAAAGGCCAATCTGGATCTTAATTTATTTTGAGGAGGAAATAATGATTCTAAAATAGATATTTCTCTTCAGATACGTGAAACCATGTCAAGATTTAAAAATGCAATTAACTTCTGCAAGGAAAAAAAAAGATGTGCTGGTATTTGACTGAGGGGGAAAAAAAGAAATCAAAGCATCAAGGAACTTTCTGTTAATCAAATATGATGTTTAAACAGGGTGCAACGACAACAGCTCACCACACCGGCATGGTGCGATCAAGAGCAATGACTAATGCCTGTATGAACTGAGAGGAAGTTTTCAAATTAAATATTTGCTATCTAATCCATTACTTCTTCAGTCAATTTTCAGGGTCTTTCTTGAAGTTAATGCATATTCAGTGCAATTATTGTCTCCTCTAAGATCATTTATATGAGACACAAATAACTAATTAGCCATACTTCACTCTATGAAGGCCATATAAGTGATTTAATTCACTTAGTCGTATTGAGAATACTGAGAAAATGCTCCCATTAACAGTAACGGGAAGAGAAACAGGCACGGCACATTTTTGGTCTGCAGTTGTGATGGTTTACACAGATTTCACCGTGAAACTGTTCAGACCATAAAAGGAAAAAACTGGTTTTGTAATATGAAATTGCATTAAAATATGATTAAAAAATTAACCCAACTTCTAATTGGAAATACTCTGAAATTAATGGTTACATACTTATACCGATGTATTAAAAGGTTACCACTGGCATTTTTTAATGAATTCATTTTAATTATCAGATAAGGATGTAGAATCAATTGGTTTTAAAGATGTACATTTCTGTCTTCCGGAGTCCAGACATGGCTTTTTCCACTTTGTTTATTCCTTGATCTTTAATGTTGATCGGTCATCTTATATTTGTCTTTGCAAAAGTCTTTGAAGAGCCTTCTTCCCCCTGTCCTTCTTCCAATCCTTTTGCTTTCCTTGACCTTTTTCTTCTTTCTTTTTTAACTCCCTAACTTTTATGTTCCTCAGATGCAATTTTGTAAATACACATTCTGTATTTCCCAGGCCTGTGCTTAAGTTGCTCAGAAAGTTTACCAAAGCAAAATCTTTTGATTTTTATATTGTTTCATCTGACCAAACAAATATTAACATGTATTTAAGTGTAACCTCTTGTTTCAGTAAGGTATACTATTGAGATCATGAAGACAAGGTTGCAGTTCTTCCAATTTGATACATAATATAGCTTTAAAGATATGCATATTAGTTTTATGATGGATTAAACATAATGTCAGAGGTATGCGTGGGTATATATATTAAAAATCTAGGGCATAAAACATAGGCACATAACCTACTGCATATTTTTATTGCATCGTTCCCTCAACCCCTGTTATAACAACCTTTGTTGCCCTATTTTATAGATGAGTTTTCCACCCACTGTGCTGAATGCAATTTTCTTACTAAGAAATCTATAAATAGCAGTCTTACTAGTAAGCTTATGAAAATTGCAAATGTTACAAATGAGAGAGGCTTGAGCCTAACATATACGTTGCTAGAAATATACTGTAGAAACCTTTGATGGTGTAAGGGAGGCTTCCCCCCAAGCTTCTGCTGCTTTGTCAAGAGCAAGAGATGTTGCAGAAGCAGCGTGAAGGCAGAGCTGGCAGTCTTGGTCTATGGTTGGGAGGGACTTTTTAATTTTTTTTTTTTTTTCAAATTTATTGTGACAGGGTGCATGTGTACGGTAGGATAGGAGAACATGTTCTCAATCTTAGTTATTCACAAGTTCAGCATGAGTATGTCAAATAGAAGTCTATGGTGTTGCATGTGACCCATGGAGTTTTGTAGAAGAATTTTAGCGGCCTGAAGTTAAACGGCATTTTAGGTGTATGTACTTCAGCTGTCTTCCTGACTAAATAATTGGCATTCAGGAATATGGTAAGCCATTTTAAAAAAACTGATTTTCTTCAACCATATTCTCAAACTTCTCCACTTAATAAAAGAAAACAACTTAAAATTCCCAACAGCCATGTATAGTGCAAGCTCTAACTTATCTATCTTAACAATACCAGAAATACCAGCGTTGATGTTGTTGTCTGTGTTCCAATTACATTTAGAATAATAGTAAATCATATCTGAAGTCACTTTTTCCTCCTCTCTGAATGAAAATAATCCTCGATATATATCTCTCCTATGTATATTGAAAAATATCGATTTTTACAGCAATCGTTCCCAGGCCTGTGATGTAGTTGTGTGAGGAGGAACCCTTTAGATGCTGTGCTCATGCTGAAATTGAGTCATTTTTCTCTTTTTTCAATGGAAGCTACCAAAGACTGGAAAGATCAACGTTACAAATAATGGCGACCTGGATGTACTAAGAGTAGCACAGGCACGGCTCCTGGCTTCTCCTACAAACCGAGCTTTGTTTTTTTCATCTCATGGTGGAGCTACTGTGAAGCGCTCTCGCTCCTCTGGGGATGAAAGTCACAGGAATGAGCTGTATTTCCCCCAACAGATCAATTCTTATAACTTAGAACAATGAAAGAATCAGTAACATATTATAAATTTAAATTATCCTACGTGGTCTTAACTGCATAGATGCAAAAGTCATTAAATAATGTCATTTTTAGTCATATGCCACAGGGAGTTATCAATCTTACATTATCTAGCATTCTGATGGAAGTAAATGTCTTGTATAATTTATTTATCAATGTTCCTTATGGGAGAATCTGGGCTTGATTATTTGGCTAATGCATACTGAAGCTGACCTCTGTATTTTTTTTATTGAAGAGAAATTGGATCCAGCTAATGCATGATACTAGTATATTTTAGACGTAAAAACTTGTTTTCAGCTAATTTTTTAGAGGGTTTATTGCTTTTTGTGAAGTGTGTGTATTCCATAGACAAAGAAATAAAATAGTTACTGAATAACATTCTGTAGGAAGGAAAGAAAACCTAGATGCTGAAGTGAGTAATAACTAATCAGGATACTGATGAGGTCCCCAAACGTCCCATCTCAAAGAGCACACAGTATCCTTCCACCAAAGGCTAAGCTGAAATATGCAACTTAGTCTGGAAAGAATGGAGGGGGAAAAAAAAAAAAAAAAACAAAAAAAAAAACCAAAAACCACCACAATTTCAACAGGATTAAGATGTTTTCTGAAGAATATATTTATGTGATTCATTATTATTTTAAAAGGGATAACAAAAAAACAATGCTACACCCATGACTGCGTTTACTTGAGAACTTTGTCAGAACTACAGCATGATGAAAGCTTCTGCCCTGACCATATTTTGCAGCAAAAAAAGTATGCTCCACTCAATTCCTTGTCCTCCGTTTCATCTGCCAGGCTGCACTGGGTTGCCCTGGGGGAGATTGGGTTCCTTGCCATCCCCTCCTGCCCCTTTCTGGGGGCATTTCCCTGGGCAAGGCTTTTCCCTTCTTCCACCTTCTGGGCCACCAGAGCCGGACTTTGCTGGCCCTGACGGAGGTGGATGTCAGTGACTGAGGTGGATGTCAGTCAGGTGCTCTCCCTCCCTGAACATGTCAGACTTTTTGTTTTTGAAGCAACATAACAGCTCACTTCTGTTCTTTTGGGGCTTTTTTCCGCACCTTATCTCCAATGCAGTCAAGCCACTGTAGGACTGGTTATGCACCTCTTACAACAGAGACCTTTTTTTTCCTGTTACTTCAGTATCAGCCTATTTGCAATGAAGATCCCTTTCAGGGACAGCCATCAGGCTTTTCTTGTCTTTTTAGCCCCGAAAATATCTCTGTGAAGAAGTTTATGCATCCAGACTACGCATATCTCAGTTCTGTAATGGGCAAGGTAAATGGAATCGCATCATTTCCGTACAAATCCTGCCGATGCTTCCACAAAAGCCCATTCCTACACATCCATTAAGTTTATGACTCCAGATTTAGAAATATGAGTGGTGGGGGCCAGCTCGCAGTCAAGGTGGGCAGCACACGCAGATCAATTCTGCTGCAGACCTAATGGATAAAAGGGAAATTGGGATTTTGCAGATTCAATTATTTCTTCGTTTCTTGCCAGAAAATGGTTCCTATGTCCCCAGACTGATTCAGCTGTAATCAGGCTGTGTTTCATTTTGCTTATTTCTAAACTGCGCACATATCTAAATACAGGTGCATTTCTGTCTAAAATGTTTTAATAAAAGCAAATGGGCAATAAAATATTTCTAATAGGTAATTTCAAGCAGCCCGCTGAAATGCTAACAAAGCAGAAAGCAAAGTAAGCAGCTTCTGATACTACAGCAGAAATGTTTGTCTAGACCTGAAGTGAATGCACATAGGACTAGTGGTTTAAAGTCACCTTTTGGCACTGAACGCTAATGTCCATTATCATACCTTATATTTTCCTAGCAAATAGGAATATTTTGATAGTATTAAAGATTTATTTTTTTATTTTTTTATTTTTATCCTGAGCTTGAATACCCTGAAGTAGTAGATGCAGCAGCCTGGAAATATGTTGCAATTAGGCCATCTGTATGGCAAAAGACATTTAGAGAAACAATGTTTTCTACACCTCATTAACGTTCAGGTAATTTGTGGCAAAATGATCTTAATTAACATTCTTTTCAACAATTATCCTGTGACATGAAAACGCACATGAGAACTCTATTTGGTGCCAGCGCTATCAGAAACGAATTTAAAATAGAAACAAATGTTGTGTTGGACTTTTTGGATATTGTTAATGCTTTGAATTGGAAAACCTGACTTTTTTTTCCCCCCTCTAGAAGCTTGGGAATATCTTTTTTCCTTTGAGGTCTCATCTTACTACTCTCACTGCCTTGGAAAAGCTAGGTTGACTTTTCTGTCGTACTGAAAACAATTTAGTTAGGGTATATTCAAAGTCCCATTGAAAAATGTCAGGTTTCTGTAATGGGAAGCCAGCTTATCATGACCAACAAAATAGAAAATAATATTTATATTAAAATTTAAACTGGAAAGAAATCAGCATAACATATTAAACATAGGTATGTTATGGTAGATATGTTATTTATATTTATATATAAATTGATATTTATTTTCTATTAACCCATAAATGGCATCTTTAAATACACCCACATTAACCTGTCTCAAATCAACATGTAAACTTCTCCAGCTCACTTAAAGCACTCTCCAGTATCTGAACTCGTGCTAGGAGTACTGGACCTCAGGTTGAGGTCAGGTTCTCGACACCCCTACGTTGTGCCACATGCAGGAATCGGCAAACCCCAGCAGGATTATCTCCTAAGCAGTTTCTGCTCACCTCAAGCCGGTTCCGCAAGCCAGCCTGTTTCACTAAGCACATGGACAGGCTCAGCACACAGGTACTTGTATATCGCAGATACAATTTATTTTATCCTTGAACGGTTAAAAGGAACTTTAGTGTTGTATAGGTCTATTAATTTATGGTCTTTGATTGTGAGATCGCCTGATGCTTGCAGAGAATACTTCTTTGTGTGAGGTGAGTTGACCTTTTACAGTGCAAAGCATTGCCTTACCTGAGGAATCTTGCTAATTTTGTGAGCAAATATTGATAGTAAAAAATAGAAGGTGGTAATAAATATTTAACAATTGGCAAGCAATTGNGAGGGTGAGTGAGTGGCTGTGTGGGGCTTGGTTGCCAATCAGAGTTAAACCACAACATCTGGTAATACAAGAAAAAGAACAAAAATTGTTTTAAAATGAGATGTTTTTCTGTAACGTACTTCTTTTTATTACAGAACTATAATTTACAAGTACAGTCTTAAGCCAGATACTTAGTTATGCAGCTGAATATTTCCTATGGTTTTGACCAGTGGTACATTCTCATGCTCTAGAAGCATTGTTTGTCTTTCCTTCCTTATATAAACTTGTGTTACAGAAGCCTGAATTACATATTATTTAATACCTTTTTCTTGAAAACAAAAGAAATTAATGTTTTCAATGAAAATCAAAATTCAGGAAGTTTGTTTACCGTAGTGCTTGCTAGTGAATCTGCTACGGAGGCTGACCCTCTTGATCAGAGGTGGACAACCATTGTATTCTAGAACTGTGAAGTCGATTTTAATTTTTTTGTTTTGTAAGTATCATTTGAATTAGCGATGAGGATGAATTTGTTCAGAGCAGAATTTGAGCTCCTTCTTGGTACCACCAATACAGATACCCTTTTCATCAGTTTTGCAAAGGTCTTTGTGTTTCCTTTATGTATTCTCTTTTCAAGATGAAAAATGCTTCATTTTAGGCTTCATTCTTAGGCATGATTTTGTCAGATTACATGAATTTTGCATCAAAATGATGCCATAGTCTTTTTTCAGTCTGAAGCCTGAGATGTAACCTGATTGATGTAAAGATTATATGGTTTGCTGTGGTATCTTCTCAGTTTTTGGCCTTCTTCAAGGTTTAATTTCTTTCCAAGGTAAATGTTGCACTTTGAAATACTCAGTGAGTTCCATACTGTTTCAGCTAGAATCTATTTATAAAAAAAACAGGAAATGTATTTATTATTACTTATTGAACTATAGCTAAAATAATCATACTGCAGCTTTTGGGGTCATATTGAAGGTTCTTCTGAGCAAAGTTTCTAACCCATAAGCTATAAAAAATTTGGGTTTATTTCTTATATTTACACTGTAATAAAATTTACTGAATAATTAGAAGAAACATTGTAAATTACTAAATATGTGATCTCATATTAATACAACTGGCTCAGAATTTGTCTCGTTCTGTTTCATGTTTTCATCTTCCAGTTTTGCAATTATATGCCCCTTGCGTCAAGCCTGGCAGACCATGCTGCTTGTCCATGAGATTTAGCTTTGGTTTCCACTCAAAGTTACCAAGTTCTTTTAGATTTCTTTAACACTTGACCTAAACCTTCATCTCGCTACTAGTGAAGCGATGACTATGATGCTCCCTTTGTTTTAATTACCACTTTTTGATCTCTGACCCTCAAACTGAACAAATAACCTTTCTGTTGGTTTACTTTTAAAAAAAAAAAAAATCTAGTACTGTGTTAGTAAACATGTATTTTCACAGCTATGCTGGATAATCACAAATGCCAGCTTGTTTGGAGAACAGTCAAAATTATGTCCCCCCAAATAACAAATCAACAGTGCTTCCAAACCAGCATGTGTTGGATTTCTGCCAGCAAGTTGCTTCATGTGTCTTTTGAAATATTGCCTGGACTAGAACATCAAATATTAGCCCAACAGCAAGTTCTGTCAGCCCCAACAACTCGCTAAGGTGAAATAAAAAGCATAGTTATTTGCACAACCTTCAAAATACATGAAAAAATTGGTGTGGCTGAGATTGTTCGAAGGAGGCTGTAGGAAACAAGCACTGAGGTGGAAGCAGCTGGATACGCCATGCTCTGAAGATGCTCATCTACAGATGATAGTACTTTTAATAGGAATAGTTCTCCTTCTTCAGGAACTGGCCAACCATGTGTAGTCCCAACAAATATTTTCTGTAATTATTCCTTACTGCATCCTGGAAAAAAGCTTGAGTCGCTGGACCCACTGTGGTCATCTGATTTTTATCAATGTGCAAAGAATATTTTTGTACTATGAGCAGTGCTTATCTTAAAAAGTGTGGTGTATAAAAATACATTAGATCCATCTTTTATTACTCTGTATTTGTAAAAGGAAATCTTGACTTCCTTCCAGTTGTTATAAATGCTTTCAAGTAAAATTATGTTTATCCTCAATTTTGGCTGACAAATGTCATAAACTGTGTATGCAGAACAGGTTAGATAACACAGATTTCTGAAAATGTTTGTAGGCATGAAAACTTTATTTCTGTGGCCCGCATTTTAGTCTTTAGCTCATTTAGCTGAGCACTGACCTCCTTTTGCTGCCATAGCGTTCTTATGTTTGCTATCATAACTAGGGGATATTCCATCAGCCGTTGCTCACCGCTCCAGCACATTTACATTTACACGTTCCTCCTTCCCATTAGTGTTTTTTCAATTATTTGTTTCCAAAGATATGTTATTTTGAAGCAGCTGAAGTTCAATCTCATTCACAGTTCTAATGTCTCTAATTTGCTTTTTGCTGTATTTGATTTCTTAATTTCGTCTGGGTGACGTTTGCCATTTGTTCCTTTTTCCCATATCATTAATGAAGATACTACAACTAGAAATAATTTGTCTCTCTGGAGTAGTATATTGCAGTAGTTGTGTTTGTGATATGTACATATGTGATGTTTTCTTCTCTGTTTTGGGGCTCAGGGAAGGTAAGGTGTTTAGCACAAAAAGCCTGGAGGGTAATTTGTAACTTGTGGGTTGCTTTTTGGGGCTGAGGAATGAGGATTTTAGTCCCAGCTGACCACGAGTATTTGTAGTTAACAGTGTGAATACTGTCTAAAATACCCAGGGTGTTACAGGTGCATTGAAAAAATCCTTTCCTTGACTTTGTTCTATGTAATTGCATTTCTCCTTTAGTGTGCATAATTCCCTTTCTGGTACCTCCTGTTGTTGCGGGATGTTTTTATTACCAGCACAGAGAAACATCAGCAATCAGTAGTGGCAAAACAGGATATGGAAGCCTCATAGTCTGATCCTTAGTAGAAAGCGATTTAATTACAGGCTGATATCATAACGTCAGAGAGCAGTAGTGGACCACAAACGTTTAATGCTCATGAAGAAAGTCCGTCACCCTATAAAACTGACATCCCACCTGCCCTTTCTCAGCTTTGTAAGGCAGCTCGTGTTAAGGCCTGTCTGGAGCCTACAGGCACGTTGAGCAGAGCCACCCTGACATCGTTGGTGTTAATGGCAAACCTGGATGAACATTATTTTAGCTACCATGTTGATAACGGCATTAGCGTACAGGGCTATGTATATCCCACAGGTCCTACAGAGTCACAAAACATCTGTTGAGCATCTGGATGGCAATCAAGTTTGATGCCTCCTGAAAGATGGAAAACATCAACGCTTTATTCAAAGGGTAGACACGATACGTTTCATTTTTATGTAACCGGTCAAAGTTCTGGAATTTGGGAGCTAAGGATGAGAATTGGAAACGGGTCACAGGAGAAAAGTTTGTCTGTAACGAGCCGCCTGCTGAACTGCCTTGGTGCCTGGGAGGAATTTGCAACTTTGGAAAGCGCTAGAACCATGGTTTAATCTTTTGCACAGAAATTTGTGATTATCATGATAAATCAGAATTATTGTTATAAAACTCTGTATTTTGCTTAGAAAGGATAAAGAAGAGGAAAAGGGTGCTGCACTGGGGATTAATGATGTGCGTGCAGTACACTTAAGGAAGTTGCTAAATCCAGACTTGTATTGCTAACCTATTCCATGTTGTCTTTTAAAACCCATGAATAGAAAAGGTGTTTCTCTTTAGTATACTATAAAATAGGTATGCAACCTTAGGAAAAAAAAAAAAAAAAAAAACCGAAGAGTGGCTACCCATATTTGGCTTTAAAAATGTGATATTCTGTCTACAGTCTGTCCTGACGGGATGTGTCAGAAGAACTTTGTCTAGTTATCCGTTATTTCTGGAAAGTCTCCAGTGCCGTAGCCTGTTGCTCGAGAGGGACTTGGTGGAGCTCTGATCTCTCCCATCAGTGTGTGCTCCAGGGCTTTGGTGCATGCGGTGGCTTTGTGTCAGGTACGCTTATTTTGTATTTGAACCAGTTTGCTCTTGGCCTTATAACGTGTGTGGTGGGAAGAATTTTTGTCAGTACTGAGTCTGCAGTGTCTCTCAGACAAGCGCATGCATGAGGAACTCATGGATAGCTCTGAACTGCTAACTTCAGTTTATGATTCTCATCTGCTTTAGGTATAAGGTAGCTGTATTTTATTTTTGCTGCTTACCTTCAAATCTTGGGGTGTTTTCCCTTCTCCTTTTCTCTTTCCTTCCCCCCACCCCCCCCAACAGAACTGCTGTTGTGTTGGTATTCCCTTCTCCCTAAATGTCATTGTAAATCAGCCCTCCAGCTGTCTTCATTCCTTTTTCCTCTGGCTTCTTCTAGAATAGACTTTAATTATTAAATATAATATTAATAATAATAACAACAATAAATTATCTCCATTTCTCTGTTCAAAGCAGAAGCAGGTGTTTTGGCCAGGTTTTGCCAGCAAGCCCTGCAGCCTCTTCTATTCTGCTCTCCAAAATGCCACTGCTGCTAGCACCTTTCTCATGTCCTTTCCACCAAACGTTACACCTACATGCCATCCCTGCTTCAGTCTCCTCCTCCTCTCGCTTCTTTTGCTTCTCTATATTCAGCCTTTTGTGATTCAACCCCTAGTATTTCAGGCTCCATGTCATCTACAGTAAAACTTCTCTTAAAATTCAGATCTTCTATTCTGGCTTAAAATTGCTCTCCTCTTGAAAAACTTCTGGTGACTTCAACGAGAAACATTTGTACATACGTGGCTGCAGTCTGAAATATGAAAAAGCTGCTAGCTCTTGTTAGTTGTCGTGAGTTCTATTGTATAACCCCAATTAAATTTTAAGAAAGATAAATCCAGATCAGATATACTATTTTCTGTACCTCAAGAAAGCAAATACCTAAGGAAAAGACAGCAACCCAGGCTAACAAATAAAGCCAATGGCATTAATTAGAATAATTCATTAGAATAAGAAATGCACATTTTGTATGAAAAAGGAAACAAAGTCAAAAGCAATGCTATTTTCATTCTGAAATGCAAAAAATGCAAAGAAAAAACAGTGTATAAAACTTAAATCATAACCTTCTTATGAAACTCCATAAAAACAACTTCCTGCGGTGCTCTGTGTGTGTTACAAAGGATGGCTCATTACGTCTCCCAGTTTGACTCAGGTATTTGCTAGACTACTTTTGGCTGCTGATGTTTAGGCTTTAATTTTAATCCAGACTGCTGTTCTGGAAGCACCACTCTGAATCTCTCTGTGGTTTCTTCAAAAGGAACTGTGGCTCCAACACCAGTTAGTATCGGCCTAAGTCTGACTGAGAAAATCATCTGTATTTTTACTTCTTTTACCAGACTTATTTTTACATTGGCTTCCGCGTTGGAGAAAGAAAAAAAAAAAAAAAAAAAAAAAAAAACCAGAAACAAAGAAAACCCAGTTGTTTCTCTGCCTGGCTCTGCTTCTGTCTTTCATGTGTGGACACAGTGCTTCCCTCTGATCAGCATTTGTGAGTGGGTGATGAATATAGGAGGCAGACTGACGTGACAGCCTGTAACTTTGTGTCCTACATATCCTTCCTCTACTCTCATTTAACTAGGCTCGGGGTGAAGCTCCCACTACAGAGCTGAGACCTGTGGATAAATCTGTTTCATCATATGCATAGGAGTTTGTCCATTTTTTATCAGGGCCCAGCTGATGCCTGGAGTTTGAATTTCCTTATGAGGTTTCTAAAGGTCTACGTCTCTTTTTTCCACTTGTTCTGGGCACTGCCCAGCTTAATTCCATTAGTCAATGGCCGAGAGACAGGCGCTGGTCTTTGGGCTTCCACATCTCTGATCTGGGGACCGGGGTCACTGGACTGGCCGTGGAGAGCAGCTGCCGTGGGGTTTAGAGCCAGCCAGTGTTGCAGGCATGCACAGAGGTCTGTACGTTTTTTTTTTTCTATTTCTATTATGGTAGCAATTCACCTAAGCCACCTTTGCCTTTAATTAACAACTCTTGCCTCTGGTTTATTGAGTTGAATCAGTTGATGAACAGGCCAAGGCAATACGGGGTTATCAGAGATTAAGCACTCCAAGAGCCAGGTGTGGAGGGTTCTCCAGCGTGCAGTATGGTCTGGAAGTTGAAAGCTGCCTCAGAAAAGCCTGCGCTACTTAGCAATTACAACAGTGCGTATAGCGCAGACAGGCTATTAGGTATTTACTTTTTATGTTTTACCAGGTTTTAAAGCTAAATGCAGTGGATTTAAGAGGAAAATGGCCTTCTGGAGTGCTAGGAATCAAGCACTTGTGTTGAATTAGTTAAAAGCAAAGGATCTTCTTCCCTATTGCTTTGCATTCGTGTGGCTCTCTAGCCCAATGCCATCTTAAAGCAAACGGTGTATAAAATGTTACAGAATTAAGATACTGATGTTTATTTCCTTTTCATGCTGATATAAATTATCCTTGAGTGCTAAAGGTAATGAAGTAGCAACCTATGAATTATAAACAGGAGGGGAATGGAAACCTATTTTCACTGTGTGTGTTTATTTAGGCTGTACTGCTGTTGTGTCTGAGAATCTCCTGAGGTATCTTTGTATACTCATAGTCTCTCTTAGGCAGGTTGTGTTTTTCCCACGATTACAGATGGGACCGGAGATACCATGAGGTTAAATGGCTTGCCTGACATGACCCAAGCAGTCTGGAGCAAAACCGAGAGCTGAACTGAGCTCATTTGCCTCTTAGCTCAGTGCCTCAATCACAAAATGATCCTGTAAAATGACTTTGCCAGGGAGCCATGAAAATGGAAAGAAATACGAAATGCTTTTTGTTGAATTTTTCAGATTATGGGAAACTAGAAGGAGAAATCAGCTAGACCAGCGTGTGAATGTGTCTTTTCATCTGCTGCTTTGCAGCTGCATCATTCCCATAGCTCGCCGAGGTCCTAACCCACGCACTGCTGTGTGCATAAAATCTTATGCTTACATGTTCGGTCAGGTAATTAAAAGTGCAAACAGGCAATTAAGTTCCAACTTATCTCACTAGTAAAGCGCATATCCAGGATCAGACTTACATTCCTTCATGTCCAAGGCTGAAAGCTTGGCCTGTAGGAACATCCATCTGTATCACATACTACAGCTGCTGCTGCAGCTTTTGCCAACATTTCAACTGTACAGTCTATATTTGAACTATAACTTTGCTAGGGAAGCAAAAATGTTATACATTGAGAGCTGACACGGAAATCCCAGCCAAAATACCATATCTATTATATATGGAGATATTTGCATTTAAGTGACCCTTTAGAACAATATCACCTTAAAGAAATTGCATTTAAAATGCTCCTGAATTGAAATATTAATGTTTCTATCATCCTCGTGCTGCTATGACTTACCCTTCAGTGCTCAAGCTAATGAAGTATTAACCCATGAAGTGTGAGTAGGATGGAAGTAGGAAACCTATTTTCACTGCTGGTATTTACACAGCTTGTATTTTTGTTATTTCGAAGTTAACATTATGACTAAAAATAGAAATCACAGATGTGTCATTTTTACGTTGGAGGAAGGAGCTGTAACCAAAAGTAAAAATGCTTTAAGTTCATAGTTCATTGTAACAGGCTCGATGAACTATCTTATTTTAACATATGAGGTAACAGGACATTTAAAGTACCTTACAGCCGTTTTAAGAACTGTTATTGTGTAGTTTACATAACTTGGTGCATCCATTTAGAGAAAATGGAGTATAACACACATCTTCAAGAGTTTTGATTTCTAAAGAGTAACCAGAAGTACAGGAAGTGCAGGATTCGTTCCCATAAGATGTCAGATGTGCAAAACAAGGGTCTATCTAAATATTTAACCTCATCTGGTACTTAGGATGGTCTATTGCTACAGTATGAATATTTATTTAGTCGGGCTAGTCCAGCTGCAGGACCACGACGACTGCAGCAGCTTATCAATAAGGTACAGTAAACAGCAATTCTGGCAGCCGTGGGGAGAGGCCCAGGTTGGGCAAGGTTGGCACTAGAAAGCAGCACGGAAAGACCCGTGAGATCCCACACGTATGTCAAACCCAACACAGAGTTTATTGCTGCAAGTACTTGGCAAAAGCAATGTAGCCTTTGACATATCTGTGTGTTTTGGAGATCTGGGCTCTACTTTACCTGCTCCTGCTCAGTTCCTTTGTAAAAAACTTGCTTCCACAGCCTGAGCCAGGGGGAATGACTTTGACCTCTAGATGACAATTTAGAGTGCCAGGGTTTCAGCTAGAGCACACGTTAAATGCACAAACTGCCATTACAACCGTTACATTAGCAATTTATTTTCAAGCAATTCTTTCTCCTTGCTCCATCTTTCATTAAATATAGTTCAGCTGAACGCCTAAATCAGGCAGTCTGTCTTTCCTCTCGTGGCTGTTTTCAGACTCCCATTCACGCAGGAGGCCAGATTCCTCCTCACATCTCACAACTTTGACAGCGCGGTTCCAGGTGGTGATCCCTGTCCAGAAGCAGGGCTTGAAGAGGAGCTGTATCAATGTGGGGCAGAAACTGGCCCAGGGCAGGAGAGGGATGAGCAACAGGCCTGGCGGCAATGGAGATGGGGACAGATGGATGAAAGGTGGGGAAGGAAAGCAGTGTGGACCTGGGGCATCATGACCACAGCCAGCACCAACATGAAGAGTTGAGGAGGAAGGAGGTTGTACAAGTGGGACAGAGGAAAAGTACAAGCAATGCCTGTAAAGTACATCCCTAACTGAAAAATCAATGGCCATCACCCAGCCTGGGCTCTGTGTTGCACAAGCCAAACTACGGTAGTTATCAGTTTTAATAATCCAGACTGTTTTCTGTAGGTGCCGATGCCTTTTCCTTAGCACTGGATGAGCATCTGTGAAAAGTAGGCAACTGCATGGAGCTGGAGGAGCAGCTGGGGCCACAGCGTGGAGAGCCTGACCTCGCGGTCATCTTTGGAGGGAAACCACCGTCCTTTTGGCAAACACAGAGTGGGAGCCCAAGACAGGCCATTTTAAGTAAGTTGTGATACTGGCTTTTTAGCTTCAAATTGAGCTTCAATGCGTCTACGTGGCACAGTGGAGGTAGATACCCAAGGGTAGTGGGACAGTCATAGCCACCCTGGTGGAAGTTAATCTGGTTTAGCCCTCTTTAGGAGGGTCAGTTAACCCAACAAGTACTAACGTGGGCTCTGCTGCAATACCTGCAGCAGCCAGGTTGCTCCCCAGGGTACCACTGGGTTCCTCGGCATGGGGCTGTGTCGTGGTGAGTGTGTGTCACTGGAAGGGAGCAGCCAAACTCGCAGTGTGCACACCATCAAGAAAGGTTTGAGTCACTGAACAGAGAGCTATCAGAGAGGTCATAGTACTATTGCTTTCAAACCAATTTGCTCTTCATTATGAAAAACTAAATACTTTTTGTATTTTACTCAATCTTCATAATGAGACTTGTTCCCTTGAATTTTGGCAAATTGTGAATATGCTGCTTTGCTGTTTAAGTTATGTAGTCATATGTCATTTTTTTTATTAAAGCAAAGATTTTTTTTTTTAGGTAAGGTTGGCATAATGGCAAGAAAATTTATATTCTCTTGGGATTTTATTTAAGAATTTTTAAGCCATATTAGGTTAAAAATTACTGCTCTAATGTATCGTGCAGTTAATACTTAAAATTTCAAAACTCAGCCTTTGTTGTCCAGATAAAACGAGGACCAGGCTGAGAAGAAAAGCTTATTCTTGATGCACTAAAAAAAGGACCAAGCATTTCATTTGCCTGATCTTCCAATGATCTCCTCTGACCTGGGCAAACCTAAAATGATTTAGAGCCCACATATTAACATCTTTTGTAAAATGCTCAGACTTTGGTTTGGCAAAGTTGTGCCACAGTGCTTTCAAAGGCATTAATCACTGCTTTCAATGAGAACAGGAAAAGACTCTAATTTCTAAAAATGTCACCATGTATACTTGTTTCGATTTGCAAGGCAGGAGCAAGAGTGTTACCTGCCCTCGCTCTAGCCTGGCATTTTACAGTGTGACTTTTATGTTTGTGTGTCTGTGTGTTTGTACAGGACCTTGTAAAATGGAGTTCTTATCCCTGCTAAAATTTTATGACTGAAATACTATACAATGAGTACATGTTTGGAATTAAAAATAATTTGGAATGAAATTTAAAAAAAAATCTAAATGCTAATTGAAACTTACTATACTGCTTCCAATAATACGTGAAAATTAAGATTATGAAAAATAGCTATGCGTTTAGTCAATGTTGTAGTTTTTTAACGTATTTTTGGTCCGGTCACAGCACAAAACGTTGGAACGGTAATGAGTAGTCTTCGTTATTAATGCAATTCTATATGTGAATTTCAGAATGTTTATTAATTCTAGTGAGCAGCTTATGCAACTGTAAGCTAACATGCAATGTTTCTTCCCGTGACATTTGAAAAAAATCGGAAAATGAATCCAAATAACAGCTGTCTCCTCTAAAATAAGCAGCTGTTTGGCACAAGTTTAGTATACATATTGATATATTATGTATAATAAATATACACTTTTGTGCCCAACAGTCTGACTCTTGCAATTAACCACTCAGGTGGATAATCGTATTGTCCTCATTGGGATTGTAATGGGGCTACCAGACGAACATCCAGCTGCTTCCATTCCTTTCAAAGAAACACAGACCTTCAGCCTTAGCTCCCACCTCTGCAGTTGTGGCCAGGTTTCCAGGAGGGCTTTAGCATCCAGTGTGGTAACTGCTATCTATCTACCCATTGAACCTGGCGCACCAAGGGACACCAAACACTTCTTCTGAAAGTGGACCCTCATCCACAATTCCTGGAAAACGCTTTAGAGCCTCCCAAGATGCTGCCTGAAGAAATCCAGCTTTCTCACTGAGGAGCTGAACTATGTTCTAGCTTAAGTTTGGGTGCTTAAAATTGTGAAAAATTAGTCATTATTTGAGCTCCATACCTGCATACGTGACAGGGCTGTATTATGCGTGGATGCCCGAGTGGGAGCAGGGATGCGGAGAAGAAAGGTGCTGATTGTGCCATTTTCTCTCCCAGGGAGCCAAAGGAAATAAAGGGCAAGAGCTCTGTCCTTTCTTTCCTCTTTCTTGTCCAAATAATGAGCATATCGGCCCTGGTGCTAAGCTAATACATTTCTTAGAATAACTTTGAATAAAAGAAAAAGCAAAGCACTAAAGTGAAGAAAGGTGAAATGTGAGTTATGAGGGCAGTATGTTTATACCTGCTGCCATACCTGTGCAAAGTAGTGTCATGAGAGAGATTCTCCATCCTGCTAAATTACATAAAAGTCCAGAGCCTCATTTAGTTCTTATTATTGTTAACTCTTAAAGAAAGCAACTAACTTCACAGAAAGTTTCCTGAATATTTTTTTTTTTTTTTCCAACTTTACTTTCAAGGCAGGAGATTTATCACAAGGGAGAGAATCCAGTCATTTCAAGATAGAGTTTCCTTTTAAGAAGAGACGGCCCCAGAAGCAGGGCTTTAACGAATGTGCTCCAGCCCAGCTATTTAGGAGTGGTGATCTAAGGCGTTATCACCCCAGCTGCCAGTGCAATTGTCTGCTGGAGAGATGGCATCATCCGAATCATCTGAATTGGGCGTTGACCAACAGAAATCACCATCCTCCCCAAATGAGGCATTTTCACAGGGAATCAACCTTATCACTGTTTTAAACCAATACACTGGATGGTCAGCTGGTTAATGGGTATACAAGCGTGTCCAGTTTTCGGTGTTTGCTATAATGGAGGTAGATGTTAAAAGTGTTGCAGGAAGATGACTGGAATAAAAAAAAAAAAAAAAAAGCTTGTTGATCACAGCAAATTCTCCTCAGACCTCCAGTACCACCTTTGCACAAGTGATTGGAGGCACGAGCTGATAATTTTAGGAACTTGTATATGTCTTTATTTCAGGCCAAGTTTCCCTCTAACTGGTTTCTTGTTACATTTATAAGAGAGTGGTATTTGCCTTTTAGAAAATATTTTTTTAAAAAGCTTCATTCAGAGTTCCCTTCGCTTGCAGAACAATGAATATCAGGCTTGTTTTTCATCATCGTCCGTAGATCGTGAAACCTACGAAAAGAGAATTTCCATTCTTTGTATATGTGAGGCTCACTAGTTTCCAGTATTTCAAAAACTGCTGCTTCAGTCTGTAATTCCCAGCTGAAAATGAAGTGTATGCAATATTAAGTAAATCAGGACAATATTGTTCTGAGGCCATGTCATATCACTTATGCAAAACAGCTTCAGGAGGCACAGAAGCAATAAATAACCAGTTCTTTAAAGGACTTTTTTCACTGAAAAAAAATCATACTAAAAGATGTGGGGTTTCCCACCAGAATTAAGCTAATTTCATAAGCAAAGAAGTAATGGTTTTCTTACATGCAAGTATAATGAATTTGAGTGATATCCCTGTAGTTGCTTGCTTGTTCTGCATTCCCGGTAGGTGCGGCAGCAGATTGGCAAGGTGACATAACAACTATTTGCAAGTCTACATGCTGTCTGGTGTTACTAAGGTAACTAAATTGCACACCAGTCTGCTCTGAAGTCCCTATGAAGATAAAGCGGTCAGTGCTGCTGTGCTTTGAAAATGGCAGGTACTGACCCTTTTCCGTATTCCTAGGGATCTAGGGAGAAGCAGAAATCATTTGGTCACAATATTACAGAGCGCTTGCAGAAAAACTATAATATTCTATATTTCTTCCACTCCTACCAGCACTGCTTTTTTATTCCTGACCAGCCGAAACATTACACAAGCAAAATTCAGTCTTCACTTGTACTTCTCCTCCGTTTGAAGCTGCGCAGAGGAACAAGGCAGGGGAAGGCATCTCTAAACCACTCTTGCCAGCCTCTGGGTCCTAGGCCAGCCTAGAGGCAAACCAGCTCCCTGTAATGTAGGATTTGTGCGCTGTGGTGTGAAAAAGAGCCTGCCCTAGCAGCTCCTCATCCTGATCCTGGGCACTGGAAGAAGAAAGAACCGTCCCAGTGTGAATGGCAATGTCTTCAGCTGGCAGAGCTGTAGCTGGGAGAGAGCTTTGAACAAGCCTCGTGCAACTGAAAAAAAAAAATGTCAGGCAAAGCGAACTGAAGCCTTTCTCTTTCGAACGGGTTTTATGCTGTGTGCCGTGCTGCACCATGCAGGGAGCATCAGTCCTTGAAGACTCTCCGTACTATGTATTGAGTTGGAGATCAAGGCTACTTTAGGAGACTCTAGTCCTGGATTTAGCATCAAGGGGATTTTGCCTATATCTGCAACATCTCCTGCCCTCCTTTGGGAGAGCCATCTCTCTTCTCCATGTCCTGATGGTTTTGGGAGGACTGCAGCAGTTCTCAGCGGTAAAGACAAATTCAACATCTGGTAACTTCAGACAGAGAGCCAGTTCACAAGCTCCTACCAAGAATATTTGAGTAATGTGGTATAGGAACAATTGGAGGGGCTGCAGGGCCAGCTAACCAGCTACAGCCATGGTGACACTGAGTATTCTGAGTGCACATCTTCCTCGCCCTGGCACTTGTGGTCCCCCCTCTTCTCTGTTCTTGGTCAGTAGCTACTACGTGGTTCGATCTGCCATCTAGGCGCCCTGTGTGAAGGACTGAGTCAAAATGGGTCGAATTAGTGGAAAGCCCTTAAAGAACCATAGCTAACCTAGACTAAAACATGCTGGAGAGCCCTGGCAGAAGGTGCATGGATGTTCAGCTCGGGGGGGAGGTTGCGATGGCAGCTGAGAGAAGCTGCAGCAGCATTGTCATGGCCCAGAGAAGTTAGGAGCACAAGCCCTAAGCCAGCACAAAATGCCAGACCAGATCAGTCCTCCTTCCCTTGTCAAGCGTATTTCATATTCGGACCCGTGCTGTTCCAGAGATTTTCTCATGGGGTGCCTGCGATGTTTACGCAGGGGTCGGTGTTGCTTCGCCTGTCCATGAGATCTGCCGTCATTCGGGGCAACTGCTTACGGGGTTCAGAAACCCCTTCCAGAAACCCAGCAGGAGTCTGAACAGACACGAGATCCCACCTCACAAATGATTATGTAATAGCGACGGTGAAAATCTGAACAGCAGTCATTTAAATAATGACCAAGGTCATTATAGTCAGAAAAAGTCACAGTGTTAATGCCATTTACTCCGGGCAGATTGCACATCCCAAGTGTTTGGCTTTATGGCATCTTTCAGTGCAACAACTGTTAGTACCCGCACAAAATCCTCTACTGGCACATTTTATGGATAATGGTATAAAATGGTCCAGTGATATTATTTGCACAGGCAGATACCCAGTAACAAACTCCAAATGGGAGTGAGAAAACCAGCAAGTGTACGCATGCATTTGCTAATTTTTCACCCAGAAACAGATTCTCTGGGGAGAAAAATTGGGAAAAATGGGAATTTCTAAGGAAACTCAGGATACTTCACTAGAAGAACAGCTGTGACGCAAAAAAGATCTTGAAGGGATCTGGGCAAATATTAAACTTTTGGTTCATTGTCTCTGACTACACAAAGTAACCGGCAAGCTGTTCATTCCTTGATTAGCTTCCTCTGTGTGCTGTGACCAGCTCGTCTCCCTGCTGTGATGGCTCAGGGAAATCTGGGTCTCGACAGGTTTTGGCAGTGCCCCTGACTCTGACAGACCACAGACTTCCCTCCCAACACATGTCCTGCCCTCTTGGTTTTCCTTTGCCATCTTTTATAAGCATCTAAAACCCAGCAGATGTGCAAAAGGGGGCAATTCTTGCCTCTGCCACCATGACAATAGCAAAGGGGTTGTTAAACTTGGCTCGTAATTTACTTAAATGAAATATTGTCAGGAAAGAAGAAATGGAGCTGCTATTTGGTTCTTGGAGGGTTTCGTATCGGAAGGGTAAGGCAGAGGGTGAAGGGTTGGTGGGGAAAGGGGAGCTGTGGGCAACAAGGCCCAGCTGGGGGTACCTGGCAGCAGAGGCTGGCCAAGAGAGGGTTGACTGGGTCTCAACGGTAGAAGGAGATAGAAAAAAGTAAAGGGAGCTTCGTGGTCCCTGCCCCGGGGAGCTGGTGGGAAACTGGAGCAGCAGGGTGCTGTCCTTTGAGGGAGAGGAGCACCTCATTTGGGAGAAGCTGTGTTTTTTGAGGGAAGACATGGCGGGGAGCTGTGCTCACAGCCCAGGTAGGCTTGCCTGGGGGCTGCCAGCTGGTGGGGCCCCACTGTGTCAGTTGCCCCGTGTTTTGGGGTTTGCTGAGACATCAGATGGTGTTAGGTTTTGAACCCCAGTAGGGTTAGTACAACAAAACAAAAAAAGTAAATACATCCTGAGCGTGACAGAAGTGTGAGTCCGCTCCATGGGCGCAGTGCTGTTTCCATTTCAGCTCCTGCGTCACCAAGTGTCTCCTCTTAATATTGGAAAATAAAAAGAACAACACGCTTATCTGAAAAGGACAAATGAAGGGAAAACATCTCTTGGGATGCTTGAGTAGGAAGATGTTACAAGGCATTATCTGGCGTGTCTGAACTCCCTCCTACGCGTAGGAGTGCGTGTTGGTGAAGTGGCGCAAAACAAGTCAATAAAAACCACACGAACAGGCGGTACTTGCTCCAGCATGCTGTTACTAAGCAGGGTAATTTGCATAGTGCCTCTTTTAGAAACCCTAAAGTACTGTGAAAGCCTAAATAAGTCACAACTACTGTATGAAAACAAGTTAGGATCATTATTCACATGGATTACTCCTAAAGGATATGCTCATTTAAATTAGCTCTTGCTTACTAAATTAGCTAGGAAGAACAACCTCATGTTAATATTTAGCTGCCCGAGAGAGGTAATCAACAGGAGGATAAAGTTATCATTAGCATTCTGCTTAATAAATATTTTAAGCTACATAATGCACGAGTATATGGAGATGTTGATGCTCCTCGCCATGGTACAGCTCCTCTCACTGGACTCGGGCAGTCTGGGCTTACAGCTGTCCTTGCCCGAGGGACTCACTAAAACTAAGAGTTGACTGTATTCTTGGTATGGTTGTTTGGGTTTTTTTTGATGTTCTTTTTTGTTGTTGTTTTGTTTTGGGTTTTTTTTTGGTCAGTTCTGTGCATTTACATGAAAATAAGGCTTCCCGTAGCCTTGCAGGCACGCTGGGAAGGTGGTTTCCTCAGGATGGAGGCCAGCTTTCCTTCTCCTGGGTTTTTGAAGAAATCTGTCTGAACTGGCTGAGTGCTCTGTCCATCTGGGGAGGCAGCAGATGTAGCTAGAGAGGACAGCTTTTACCTTGGGTATTTTGCTTGCATCTCCTTCCTCTCAACTTCTGAACGTTTTCTGTAGTCTTATGAAAGAGGTTGAAATTACTCCTTTCTCCCCTTTTACTTCTTCGGAGCTGCTTTTGGCCTTCTTTGAACAATGATTTCAGCCTCTCATTTCTTTTTTATTTGACTGTCTCTTATTTCAATCTCTTAAAAAAAACAAGTTTCCAGAACCCTCAGGCTTCCCCCCTCCGGAGCCTACTTGCTTAGACTCTCAGCAGATGATCTTTCTTAAGCTTTTATATTTTTATTTTTTTTTTTTTAGCAACTGCCTTCCCTGGGGTTTTCCATCTTTATAAAGATGTTGGGCTCTCTGCTATTGAAAATGGGTAAATGCCAAGCTTAACAGCTCATTGATTGGTAGTTAGATGCTAAATGCACCTAACCTGCTACCTCAGCTTTACCACAATATAGAGCAGAAAAGTTCCATGGGGAGCATCCAAAAGGGAGGAAAATCTCTGTCCTTGGAATGGTCTTAGCAGTCTGATACAGACATGCAGAGTATTTCTGATGTCCCCAAAATCCTCCCAAGTTCTACACAGATGGCTTTTGCAATGCTGATTTGAAAAATAGTAAAGCTTGGGAAACAGAATGAAAGGACACCTTAAAAATAACAGTATGTATTTTAGGGGCTAAGAGGGTTTGGAGATTAGCTTTAGTCCTAACCACCTCTCCGGTTTTATTAAAGGACGTTGTCGTAGTTGGGATTTTTTCNAAAGGGTGTTGTTTTGTTGGGTTTTTTTTTTTTTTTTTTTTTTTTTTTTTTTTTTTTTTTCTTTTCCTTTTTTTCTCCTATATGGAGGCAGACTAATGAGTAAGCTGACTTTTCCACTGACAACTGGCTGCTTGGTCTATAAATCTGCTTGGCTTCTACAGGTCCTTTCTTGGGCTTAGAAATTTTTGCGTGCAAGAGACAGCCCATGAACTACTGCTTGAGTGCAGGCTTGGAAGAGAAACTCAGAGGCAGTCTTACTGATTTATAGCTGTCCGTGAATATGCAAGGCAAAGTATTTCTCTCTGTTGCTTCCCAACTGAAGGGAGCTGCTGAGCTCTGTCCTTTATGGTGCCTGAGCCACAACTATCCATTTATTCATGAAACCTTTGTAAGCACCTCAGTAGATCTGCATGATGAGCAGCTGGTTGGTTTTTATAGTAAGGGTTTAGCGCATCTTGAAGGGTCACTGTCTCCTGAAATCACTTGGAGCTATTTAACTGACAGGGGTTTTCAGGAAGGCTGTTGCTGGGAGGTGGTGATAAAGCGTATCCTTCTGGTCTGATCTGCTGACAGGCTGAATTATTTACCCCATTTTAATGATGCTGGATAGTAATCGTGTTGTGATTGTAAGTCATAGCGGTCTTTAGGATGCTGAGATTTTTCTTGCCGTGTCTCTGCTTCAGCTGTAGTTCTATACTTCTCTACCTCTCCTGTCTGCTTTTAGAAGTGGGGAGGAAATTGCAAAGTGCTCTTCAGAAAGTCATGGAGTGCTTTGCAGTGAAACACAGTTGAAATGTTCAATAGTTAACAGTTGAAAGAACAGGAAATATTTTTGTTTATTTTGAATGGAAGAACAGTTTGGTCTTTCCGTATGTCAACTGTGGAACTTGCTTCCTACTGAGGAATATAATTACGAAATGCTTTGAGCTCCTGTTGTCTCAAGGTTATGTTTAGGACACATTAAACAGCCATCAGCGTCTCATAACGAATGATAAACTATACAAATTGGATCAGCGGTCATTGAAATGCACTGGCTTATAACTGTAAAATAATTCAAGTGCAAGTATAATTTACTTCAATACGATTGTAAAAATCAACTGGAAATTAGAGCTCACTTTCTCCTCAGTACTGTGAGGGATCAAAGTGTAACAGTGCAGTTATGGACAGCCAGAGAGTTGGACTACTGCACGATAGGACGGTGCAGTGGAGGTTTGAGCTTGAGTGCAGTTGCAATGCTCTTCAGAGGAACCAAAGGTGACCTGCTGTACCCCAGATATGTTGAAGATGTAACAAATAAAAAATAAAAAATAAAAAAAAAACCACCAAAACCCCCCAAAATCCCCCAAACCCAACCATTAATTTGATCTTGGTTTAAAGACGTTGGATTTTGTTATGCACTGTTTGGCAGACTTGCTCAGGTATTGAACAGAGCATGTGCTTATGCACTGTTAGGTCTGGTGAAGTTTTAGCATACAAAGATCTAAGTACTAATGATGGATTATTATCAAACAGAACTCTTAGCAGGAAAACTACATTTCTTTCCAAAACCCAAAGTCCTAGTAAATTCTGTGCATTTGTTTTACTGACTGATTACTGATTTGGATTGCTGATAAAGGCCTGCTGACTGTGGCTCTTCTTCCTGTCCCTAACAACCCTGAGATGCTTGCTCAGGCAAATATCCCTCCGTTCAAACAACTTCCCGTTCCCTCCTGTAGAGCACTGATTTTCAGCTTTGCAGTACCCTGAAATCTCTTTCCTACTGTCAGTCTGTGCCAGCCCCAATAAAAAGCTTGTGACCTAGAGTTAGGAATTAATGTTTCAGTTTGTGACCAGCCATCAAGTGTATAAGTAGTCATTTGGCATATTTACACAAATAGGCAATTTACTTCACGTGGCTCGCTTAAGTGCGAGCGTCTTTGTCCAAGCCGTAGATGGCGGAGCAGCAGTGCTTAGGGAAAACACAGTTTCAGCCTGTCCGTTATTCCATCGCTTCTTTTTGACAGAAGTGAAATGTTTTGGGTTTTTTTTGTTTGTTTTTTTTTTTCCCCTCTACTATTCAGAGCCTATTATGAAAAATGGTTTTAAATCAATATTGAGGAGAAAGAAATGTACTTTGCACAAATGCTTAACTTCTGGATGCCGAGGAGATCGTTGGAAAATATGGAAAGAGCAAAAAGATAGGACTGCTGGAGTTCCTCCTCCAGACTTCTGTGCTGCCTGTCCTATAATTACTTCAGGGGAAAATCACCGCAGAAATGCTTCTGAAACTTGTATTGCAGCTCTTTTTCTGATTATCCACTGCTCTACAAAGTGGAGCAAAAAACCCAAAAAACAGAAAAGACGACTTCTGCACTTGCAGTGGGTTCAGCAGGCGAATGCTGACAGGCAGGGTATTTCTGATGCCTGAAAAGATCTCCCAAGTTCAGCATAGTTGCATCCTGCAAATACTGACTTGAAATAGAGTCAAGTTTGGGAAATGGGATGAAAGAGCACTTTAAAAATAAAGAGTATCTGGCTCAGCACACTTTTTTCGCTCCTTCAAAAATCACTTTAAATGCAGTTTACTTTTTTTTTTTTTCCTCCCCCTTTTTCTTTTTTCCCCTCATTGCTCCAGTGTCTAGGTTTTGACTGGTTTTGCTCCTTGAATTAAAATGAAACCACTGAGTGGTCAGGGGGCAGCTGTGGTTCATAGCTTTTTTTATTTTTTTTATACACATAGATACACATATATGTTTTTCATAGGTTCTGATTCCGCTGTAGCAACATAAAACACTGTAGAAGTGAGAGATGAAGGCTGAGAGGTAGATAGCTGTCTTAAGTGTATCCCTCTTTTTTCCCTGGTAACATATGGAAGTTTGTTAGAAGCCAGCTCAGTTTTTCTGCAGATAGTTTGTTGTTATGCCCATGCAATGTGCTCTGTTTGTCATCTGAGAAAAATTTGAAATGCAAATCTCTCTCTTTTTGTGTGTGTGTGTTAATGAGTGTTTGGACAGGTAGAAGACTTTCCTGAGGAATGTGTTTGTGAGTTTTGTTGTTGGTTTGTTTTTGTGGTTTTTTTCCCCTCACTGTAAATTTTTGTCTTTACCAAAAGAGGAAGAGGAAAGTTTTAATCTGTTTTTGAAACACTGTTTATTAATAAAAATGAAAGTAGGTGTTAGATTAAGAGGGAGACACAGTAATAAAGGATTACCAGCCTTTATTCCAGTTATGAATTTCTTCAGCTAGGATGAGCTGACATGATGCTGTGCCTCAAAGCAGAAAAATACTGCAATATCAGATTGCCTAAGCTTACCTTCAATATAAAGAAATATTGGAAATGTATATTATCCTCTTCTATTTTTTTTTTTGGCTTCTCGGTATCCAGTGGTCAGTTTGCTGTATTTGTGAGCTACTAAAGTTCACTCAGAGCTGTAAAGAGAGTACATTTGTTTCAATCCTGGAAGGCCAGGGTAAAATGCTGTATGAAGACAGGTGACGCAGGTACCACAGCTCCATTCTTGGCTGCTCCATAGTAGTTCCTCCTACAACTTAGGGGTGTTTTTGCCAAGCACGTAACGCCAAGCAGATCCCCGTGCTTCAGGAGGCCTGGCAAAGCTGAAAGCTAGTTCAGGGATTCATGAGAGTGTGGCAGACATGCTGGCTGTCTCTGGCATCCAGCTAGTCTTGTGCTGGGGTATGCTAGCGTGTGTCCCAGCGTAATGCACACAAACACACACTGTGCGAACTGGCAACAGGAATGCATAGGCAGCATTACTGCCTGAGAAAGGAGCTAATTCAGGCTGGTGAAAATCTCTTTACAAGTTCTTTGTTGTGTTAAATATTTAAAGACTGGCTACCGGAGTGTAGTTCGCCTTCGTTAAACATCGCAAGTCTTTTAGATGCGGCATGACCTGGCGATGTATTCAGGCTGAAGGTGCGCCAAAGTCACCCAAGAGCAAGCAAATTAAAAGAGTTCCTATACCTCATGATCGGGTAAGAAGGAAAAACCAAAATACATCTCGGTATCAGCAGAGAGCAGATCTCTGACTGTGCCAGGCAGTTCCCCCTCTGCCCTGTAACAGAGGGGAAGGGGAAGAAGCAGGCATCCAGAAGTAACATCACCCACGGGTTTGCCTTTTTGTTGTTGTTGTTGTTCAGGTGCTTTGTTCTGAACCACAGATAAAAATTTTGTAAGGGGAAAAATACGGCAAAGTTAGAACTCCCTCTAGAGTCTGTACATGTTTTATCCAACCCTGCGCAGAAGTTTCGCCTCTGTGGAACTGCATTTCAGTGACAGCAGTCTTGAGTGACTTCAGCACTGCGGGAAGCTCACAGCCGTAGCTCTGGCATGCTCCTAAGAGACCACAACCTGCAGCTGAATCTTACAATTAGCAAAATAAGGTCTTTAGCACTGTATTTAAAAATCCTTTCTGTTTTCCATGAAAATAGTTAAATACGGAAGTTGAAATTTTTGGAAGCATAATACAGCTCTCTGAAACTGTTTGAAGGTCTTTAGTATACAATGGAGTGAAGAGGGGAATATGTTTCTGTTTTTTCCATACAAACTTTTTTTTTTTTCCTTGATTTCATGGGTGAAAAGGTGTCATGTTTGAGAATTGTGACTGCAAGAAGCAAGGATGCTATTTTCCAAGTGGTGAAGGACTTTTCTCTATGTGGTATAATGGCAATTAAGTAAAAAGTTTCGAATCAGTTTAAGTTGGAAAAAAAAAAAAAAAGTCCTATTAACTTCTAAATCTTCAGTTCTGAAATGATTTTTTTAAACTTCCTCTATTTAGTATCTCCTTTCTACTCCTTCATAATGTCTTCATTAAAATGGCAAGCTTCTTTATGGCAGCCTATACTGACTTGGGAGGAAAAGGTCATGAAGTTAAAACAGCATCATTGTGGAAAAATTGCACATTATGGGTGGATAGCCATGAACAGATCTCTCAAAATCCAGTCTTGCCCTCGTGAACTGTCGTGGTCTAACTTGGCAGGTAGTNCTACCCCAGCCAAAACCAACACATGAACTTTGTTTACCAAAGAAAAGTTCATCGCTTTTGGGAAAAGTCCCAGGTAGACAAAAGCAAATCATGATGCCTAAGCTTTGTCAGCTTAGTTTAAGTGTAGGTTGGATCTGCATCCAGCAGAAATTCAAACTCTGGAAAGAATTTAAGACTAAAACGCTAGAGTTAATTTTGTTCCTTCATACTTGTCTTTATTCACAGCAGAACTGCATCTTTTTCTGTCTGCATGAGTTTGTTTGTAAGCATTTCCTTTTTCTATGCCTTTTTTTTTTTTAGCTTAAAATATGATTGAACAGTTGTGCATGATTTTTTTTTCCTGACTTTGGCACCTTTATGACCAAGTAGGCATCTGTGCACGTAGAGAAGCACAAAAATGTCTAGTTAGGTAAATCAGGATGCAGTATCCAAAACACTGGTGACAAGAAACTTAGTCACAACCGGATTCTTAAAAATCTAAAATCACAGTAAAAAAGTGCCATACGTGAAATTGCTTAGTACCCCTGAGAAATAGCCATCGGTTGTAGTTAACTGCCTTGAACTTTTGTAGGTTAAAGGAAACTTAGTCTAAATACTAAAGCTTTTCAGCTTTGAATCATTCGAAACATGAGAACATCTGAAAGGGACAGCATGTATTTCCCCTGTCAGAGCTACGTGAATAGGGCGTTTGGACTCAGGCAGTAGTATCTGATAACATGCATATACTGACCAGTGTGGCTGTTTCTGACACCTATTATACGATTTTAGTTCCCTTCCTACATGCACCTAGAATGCTTCTTAACCTGTCATCTGGGGATCTACCGAGGCTGGTGTTGAAGTTGTACGGTATGACTTAGTTACCAGGCAGCCTGAAATATTCCAATGTGTATTTTACCCACTTTTCAACATTGCCTGTGCACTTTTCCCTTTTTTCCTTCTGCTGCCTTTTATGCTATTCTACTGTTCAGGTAAAATAACAAAAGGACTTTATTGTTGTTGTGAAATTGCTTCTGTCTCTTACCTCAATAATATGGCTTTGTTTTTCCATCTCTGAAATATATTATAATAGCCTAGAGAAATGTGGCACGTATGCGAGTCGATGGTGACCTTGGCAATGAGGTAGTTCTGGGGGATGCTTGTGTGGAGTCTGTGAGTTGTTTTTCATCCCCTAATAATCTCTTTTGGTAGTGTATTGTGTACCGAGATCTGGAATGAAAGCAAGGCAAGATATGGGAAATCTGTAATCTGTTAAGGTATAACTTCCTCTAACTAAGCAAATTTGAACCGTGAGAAGTGTTTTCTGTTTTTCTTTATCAGAGAACAGATCCCCTCAGTACAGACTGGGGAATAGAGACACTAAAAATATTTCCTTTTGTTAGTGCATAATACTCATAGTTCAAAATACTCCTCCTTTAGTGGCTTCATCTCAGTAGCATGCAAAGCTATGATGTTCTTTTCCTCTTCTCGTGACACAATTTTCGTTGTGTACTATTTACTGCCATGTGTACCCCAAATGCATTCCAAAGGCGATGCAATTAGAATTAAATAACTAGTAGAAGTAGCTAGGAAAGCTGGGCATTGTTAAGAACCGAGAAGAGATTTCAGGAGAGATGGAGGGGAGAGATGCTGCAGCTGTATTAAATCAGCAAGAGCTGAGGAGAGAAGGCTGTCAACCTAAGCCTGCAATGAGGGTATAGAGGAATAGAGAGATTTGTAGTAGGCAAGTCGAAAGAGTAAGGAAAGAACTGAATTATGGGTATTTATCTTGCTCTTCTGCTACCAAAATTCATACGTGTACATAAAATACAATGTGAAGTATGGAGCAGGTGTGCAATTCTTAAAATAAAACCTTTCTGCCCTCATTTTACATACATGCGACTTTGCTAAAATCGATCCAGTCAGGGACAGAGGAAAATGAAGTCTGAAATATCTTCTAAATGAAGAGAAGTGATGCATGAGTGTATGCTTTGTTTTGTTTTATGTTTTTTTGTAAAACATGTTTCTATGTAGAGGCAAACTTCTGCTTGCCTTATTTGCTTGGCACTTCATAAGATGAATTGCAGAATATTGATGTTTGACATGAATGGTTCTGTAATGGCCACTAGAGTCAGAAAATAATAATCTTCAGTGCAATCACCCTCTAAAGCTTTCTCCTTGGTCAGATTTTATATCAGTCCTTACTGGTACACCCTCTGAAGAACAGCAAGGGTTTTGTAATCAAGTCTCCCATTCTGACTCATTGTTTGTATTCCTGGTTGTTTTCTCTCAGCTAGTTGATGTGCTCTGCTGTGCATATTTTCGTGTCTTCCAGCTGAATCATAGTTAAATTAAAATGACTGTGGCTTTTTTAAAGGTTTTCTTTTTCTGTTTGTTTTTTTTTTGTTTGTTTTGGGGTTTTTTGTTTTTTTTTTGGTCTTGAAATCTTAGCTCTTCTGCAGTATTTGGAAGCAGAGCTGTGAAGATTGCGAAGCATAAGTCCAATCAATATTTGGTGTAACAATTTGCTATAGTTACATTAAATCACGTTCTGTATGTTCTTAGTTTCCCAACCATTACGTATTATTCTTTTCCTTGTATTTTTTCACTAAAAGTACACGTGAGTTATGCACGCTTTCTCAGCAACCTTTTTTCTCTCTCTGTTCATCATTTCAGGCTTTCCTTAGAAAGAGGTTTAGAAGCCCTATATATTGTCTTTTGTCTTCTGGGTTTAATGAAAACTCTTTTTTTTGAGAATAATGCAGAAAACGTAGATAATATCTGGATTAGAAGCATAACTCTGTAGGTATAGACCCTAAGACTTCAATGTTGGTAAATAACCCTAATAAAGATTGATGTTCATGAACTTCTTGTAAAGCTAGTGCCTTGTAAACATTTTGATCCAAGTACACTCTGAAGTGTGCTTTGAAAATTGTGTTATGGAGACCTGTGTGATCGTGGCGGTTTAGCCTTATGCTTTACAGATAACAAATCACCTCCTTTTCCAGCGAAGTTGTTTGACTGTTGTGGAGAGATTTCTAAACATTAGGGGTTTACTTTTAATCACCATCTGGGAAAAAGCTGCAAAAAATCTCCAATGTTCTTTTGAAACCATACACAAATGCTTTCTGTTAATATAATAAATGTGCATTCATAAAAATCTTTATAGAGAAAGAGACTGCACATATCCCCACTGGTGGGACCCCAGTCCAAGCATGCACCTGGTCAGAGCTGACCCGTGCTGTTTTATCAAGAAACTCATTCAAAGCAGCCTCAAACTTTACCTTGTGGTTTCTCACCTGGCATTTGTTGGTGTTGTAAAGACACGGCAAAAATTATTCAGTTAATGTTTGTTTGGCTGTCTTTTCCGTCTGTTTTCAGATAATATGCAGATAGGAGGAGGAGGGATTTACCATGAATTATTATCGGTTTGCTCAGCTGCAGTCACGAGGATTGCCTTTTTCAAGTTGCTGAGTGCATTGTAATGGATTTCCTTCTACATGTTTGGTTAAGATCCTTAAAATGCTGAAAATCTGGGAGGAATTGATTTACTTTTGATTATTTCAGACAAGAATTAAAATAAATTTGAATACTAGTGCTTTTTTCCTAATTATAGAAATAGAAACGTAAGATCCATGTTCCCCATAGGAATCAAGAATGTGTCTGTTTACTGAAAAAGGTGGAAAGGATATTTTAGGTGCTAGCAATGTAGAGTAACTGCAGGGAGACAAAATAAGAGGAAGACATCCTTAAAATGATCTTAAAGACGCAGCTGGCTACTGAGATAGCTTATTGTGACAAATGTTAAGAGTGTCTTCTTGTGTTACACAGTTATTTGAACTTATTCCTGTCCTCCAGTCTGTTCCAGATCAGTCTCCTCATTACAAAATGCCTTACACCTTGGTTATGGCCTTCTGTATTGGAAGGCAGAATCCTAATTCGAACCGAACTCTCAAACTGGCTGAAGCCATGTCCTCTTTGGGACCTCCAGGGCAGGCCGGTTGATGAGAAAATGCTGCTGGGATGCTTCCAGGCTCAAGCAAAGCTATTGCTTCAAGGTTCTGAAGTTGGTCATGATGGGCCAGAGGCATGCGACCTGTGGGGCTGAGGGAGCAGGGCACATTTTGCTTGGGGAAGCTTGAAACCTTGGCTGAATGAATCCCCTTGTGAAGACCTCCTGTCTTGGTGATGGCCTTGTTTCTGCCAGGAGGCTGCACTGGGTGGTTTCCAGAGACATTTCCAGCTAACGCCTCTATGATCTTGTCAGCAGGGAGAATCCTCGTTAGTGTGAGTAGCTGGATACACAGTGCCGCTTAACAATGTTTATCATCTTCTTCCACTGGCTCTCAACCATAGAAGCTAAGATGATGTTTTAAAATGTTCTCCAAACTTGGCAGCTAGCATAAGTTAATGGCTCTTTTAACATCTCTTGGTTGTCCCTAGGTTCCTAGTAGTCTACGAATCTTGCGCTGAGAATCTGTCTTTTGAAAGAATCCCGTTCAAGGGAGAAAGTAGCATTAAGGCAAAAGAAGAAAAGCAGGGCTTTCCCCATTTCTATTATTAATGAAGGTTTACACAATTATTCTTCCCTCTATACATATGACTATTAAACAGTTGTAATTTCAGAAGATGGTTGATCCCCTTTAAAGAGAAATAAAGGTGTCTGCATCTTCTTTTGCAATGCCTGTGAATATACAGTTACATTCTCCCCCATTCCTATGCAATTCCAAATTACAAAATGGAACAAGGAAACTCTTTTAAATATGAATAAATAATCAAGAAAAGATTAATGGGCTAATTGGAATATATAATGCAGAAGATGTTTTCCTGCAAAGGTGGCTCAGTGGGGGAAACAGTTTTAAAAAAATCTAAAGCATAGCACTTCATTTCTTGCTTGTTTTGATCTTGCCTTAATTTTGAAAAGCCCAATTAGTGGGGTTTTTTAAAAAATATTTTCTTCCTATTGGCAGTCAGTCTAATTATTTTTTCCTCACTTTTCAAACCCTCCATTGAGGTATTATTTTGGTGGTGTGGTTTCTACAGCTAGGAGCTAACAGGAAGGTGTCTAAACAATTTTCTTTCTTGCAATAATTCTTTAGGAGAAACAGGTTATGGGAAGTTGTTTTCTTTTTTTTCAAGGGTAGATCGGTTCNTTTTTTTTTTTTTTTTTTACAGTCTCAGCCTATCTATTTGTGCCGTAGGCAGGCAGTGTCAAACATGCTAAAAATCTATTAACAGTGCTCTGAAACTCTACAGCTGTTAGTAGGAGAGATTTATGCTGACTTTCCCTTTTTCAGTCTGTGGATGAGGCTCTCGTATACAAATACGTGTTTACAATGCTTCTTGCTTCTGCCTTCAGCAGAGTTTTGAGTCTGACACAAGCATGAGATTCTGCTAATTGCCCTGGCAGGTAAACGTTTATTCTTGTCTGTGTTATGGGAGTAGGATATGCTGGAGGCACCATGCCATCAAGGTGGCTCATGTGCAGGGCTTTTCTTGGGCACGTGTAGCCTATGTTTAACTAGGAAGAGGACCCAAACGATGGAGTTTTCTTTGTTTCATAGACAGCAAGCCACTTTCTGGTTCATGTTACCTGACACTTGCATTCTGTTAGAGAAAAATACATCAACTCCTTGCTCCTCTCCCCTCCCCACCCCAACCCCCAAACATTTCTAAAAGTTAAATAAATATAAAGCAGAGAAAAACAACTGGATGTCTACAGAAACTGTCCCCCCACCGCCCCCTCTCACATCAGAAGCATTTAACTGAATCTGGAGGGAGCTTCTAATTAACTCAGCCAAAATTAATTCCTCTCTCTTTTTAACTTGTTCTTGTTTTATACTGGGATACGGTTGTTTGTTATCCTTCAAAATCTTAATTCTTTTTAATATGCTGCCATATAACTTCTTTTTTGGAGCATGTTTTAGAGTTTCTCCTTAGCTTAGGCTGAGAGCTGGAGGAAGAGGAGGATAAACTTCATATTGTCAGAACTTTCTGATGGCAAGCTGTTCTACGAATTATGGAAGTTTAACTTCTGCTGCAGGATGGTCATCTGATGCAGGATTAGTAATACCAAAGGAGCTTTATTAACCCCATCACTAATTAAATATTCTCGACCTGTATCTGCAGTTGGGAAGGTGTGATGTGTTAGCTGCCATGTACCTTTATTAAATCAGAAATTCACAGTGACTTCAGCCAATCAATCCGACTTATGTTGCGGTGAGTCACTCAAGAGTGGTAACATTTGTCTTCACACTTATTAAGCTGATTCAGCCGGGTAACCAAACATTTTCATTTGTACACAATCAGTAGGTAAGTGATAATTTTCCAACCTTTTAAAGATAAATTTAAGATAAATGAACACAATATTAGTTTTGTATTATGTTACTTTCATGAACATTGAACGTGAAAACCATAGTTTATTTGATGTATTGAGACCAAAGGCCTTGCAGTGAATTAAAGTAGAAATAAGAATTACTTCCAAGAATATGTGAGCATCATAAATCCAGTTGTCCCTTTTTTGTGCTTCAGTCAGGTCAGGTTCACCCAGATAGGTTCAGGTAAATGTAATTGTTCTTTCTGGGCTTCCTGGGGCTTGCCTAATTATAGAAAAAGGAGCTAATAGCAAGTCAGGGCTGGCTCTGAACT
This sequence comes from Scopus umbretta, assembly GCA_013400535.1. Lineage (NCBI taxonomy): Eukaryota > Metazoa > Chordata > Aves > Pelecaniformes > Scopidae > Scopus > Scopus umbretta. Next base: position 36,881 of record VZTL01071912.1, on the reverse strand, counting down.
CTTCAGCTATTGTATTTTTTCAGGTTTAATTCTCTTTTCTTCACTTAAAATATACACATTGTACTGTGCTATCACCACGGCTGTAGAAAGGAAATTCAAATATTGAGTCTTTGGGATTACTGCCTTTCATATGTTCTTCTAGGATACAATAAAATCCCAAAGAATTTACAATTAATTTGTAGGTGCTGTGTCTTTCCGAATACGGCAATCTTGTGTTAGTTTTCTAATGGTTGATTATACCGTGACTCCTTGGGGGTGAGCAAAAATTGCTGTTGAAGAATTATTCCTCAAACAGCTGTCACAGTAATGTCTTGATATTTACAGGAAAAAAAAAAAAAACAAAAAAACAAACAAACAAACATGTAGAGGAGCAGGTGACTTGTGATAGAAGGCAGTAGTTATGGCATTTGAAGGTACGGTTCGTGAAGTTGCATTTTTCTGCGGAGATGCCTAGTGAAAAACCCTTGTGAAGGTGTGGGGATGAAGAGGTTCTCTTTATATGAGGCTCACTCCCAAACTTCTGAAGTTTTCAACATCTTTAGGCCTTTTTTATCCCCAAGAGTTAGGAAATTAACTTTGAGGCTACTAAACTATTGCGCTTCACTTCCCTAAGAGGAAAAATTCTGTACATTTTCCGCCTGTTGTCGCTATTTTGGAATTGGGTATAGTACTTTGGTATCCCGTGGGTACTGCATGTAGAATTTTGATGTTAGCAGATTTTTGATTTCCTTTTTCCTAGCCTGTCTGGCTGCAGACTGGGCTATGCACTGTGTATTGCAGCGCAGGAAGCTAGTGGAGCTCCTAAAGAGCTAGAACGGTGTTTCGGTGACCTTCTGGAAAGGTGCTTTTTGTGCTGCTGCTGTAAATGATGAAACTTTAGCTTCTGGGAGTGAAGGTGGCCCAGTGACTGAAAAATATGAAACGCAATTCTGCATTATATTGGCTTTTGAGCTTTTAATTTTTATATGTGTATACACACACGTACGTAATATCTATATTATAAAGAAGGGATAGGTAACATTGCAGAAACAAAACGGAAAACTCTTCCCTGCCCTTCCCTAAAACTCCAGGCAGCTTGTTATAGGGGTGATTACATGGAAAACAACGCTGTACAGATAACATAAGTAATAATACCTAAACATAAATGTAACGTAGGAATGATAATTAAAAATAATTCCAAACCCAAACCCATTTTAATTATTTTTAGTCCAGAGTGAGGATTAGAGGGTGTTTTAAATAGATGTCAAACAACCATTACTTTTGCAAATTCATTATTCTTTGTTAAGATAACAATTAACATGTATATAATGGGACTGAAACAAGTTCACCACTCATAAGAACAAAGTTAATTAGAATTGTGCTAAAAGTGTGTGAGCTTGTTTGAAATTGCCTCAAGCAGCAGGGAATGATCGAGAATTCCCATTGAACTGATATTACAGGAAAAAAAAAAAAGCAAGCCATGTGAAGCAGTCAAGGCTAACTCCTGTTTCCAAGGAAAAGGCAAGAAAAAACATTAATTTGAAAGAAGCAAACTTGGTTTAAAATATTTGATCTCATTTGTTTATTAAACAAGAGGTGTTTAAATGGGCTATTTAAGTCCACAGTCAAGGTCATGGGTGTCTAAAATACCTTACGTATCACTGGCAAGGTATGTGTGGCTTGCTTTTTTCTTTCCCCAAGCATAATGTTGTGAGGTAAACTTACTAATAAGCAATTCAGCATGTTTTAGTGGCGTAGGCATATATCCTTCCAAAACAAATGTGTCTTTGTTACATCATGGGCAGCTTTTCTTGATTCGTTTTTAATTTCTGCAGAATTGGCGCTGAATGGAAAAACTCCATGCTCTCAGATATTTGTGGCTCTTTTCCAGATGTTGTTTATCCACTAATAATGGTTGGTGGCCATCCTTGGACTTATTTCTCCTTTTGTTTGGGTTTTTTGTTGTTGTTTTTTTTTTTCCTGCCCTAGTCATAATAAATTCAAATCAAAATCGTAGCCTGTACCTTTCACGCTTTTGCACTGTGCTGAAATGCTGAGCATCCATAAGACCTGGTATAACTTCCTTCATAAAGCAGCTTTCCTTAGGTAAGGAAGCAGGCTTCTTCCTCACGTCTGTCCTTAAAGCTTGGTAAGTAGTAAGGACTTCAGTTACAGTGCCTGTGAGTTCAGAAAAAGCAGTAGTTTTTTTCTCTGGACTGCTTCATTTATTACAGCAGCAGTGAATGGATAGAGTTGTCCTTGGAGGATGAGGTGTTCCTTTCTGAGCTGTGTGTCAGTGGAATTAGGCCGAAAGAAATAAGGTAATGACAATCACTGTTTTCTGTCTATAGTGTCACACATTGCAAACACGGTGCTTCTGTTGTCAGAATACTTTAAGAGACAATATTACATGTCTTTCAGAGAAGCATAATGGGATTGTTAAAACAGACCTGGGAATGGAGTGTGCAGAAATTCAATGAAATAATAAAAACATTCAAGACATTTAAATCAAGCGTTGACATTTACTAGGAAGTAGGAAGACACTACCATGACAAACTCTGAATAAGGGCTGTTCAGTAGGAAGTTTTCTGATGAATTCTGTTAATGTGGTAAAGGACTGGTCACCTGGATTTTGGTATCTTTGCATATTCCAGGAGTTCAGGCAATAGTGTAAGCGGCAATAAGAGGATAAGACGACAGTGTAAAAAATAAGATTTAAAAAAAAAATAAAATCCTTTGGTCTGAATGAGGAAACATTCAAAGCAGTATTTGGCTTTTCGTATTTGCCTTCTGGTTGCTGTTAACAATGGTTTAGATTTTTGGAACTTGAGGTAATATCAGCTGGGATGGGGGAGGCAGGAGGCCTTGGTCAAAGGTTGTAGAAAGACACTATTGATTAAAACTTAGAATAAACATGACTTCTTATATTGGAATCTTTATGGAATTGCTAGGCAAAACTATGGATATTGCAAAGCTGTCTGGGTCGAAAATTTTTTGGACTGCCAATTTTGGGCACAGTTATGGGGACATACTTCTTGCGTCTGTGTTAAATTCCATGGAAGGGGGCTCTGCAGAGGGCAGTCTCTTGGGCTGGTCCCAGCGCAATGCTCTTGCCAGTGAGGCCGCGGTGCTGCCCTGGCCCCTTTCACAGGAAGGGGTACTCAAATGAAAGTTTTATTAAGAGATCTATGGTTTAACTTCAAGAAGTGTTTTTTTCTATTCAGAGTGAATACTTTGGCTGAAGTAAAGTAGAAGAATCCCAACGCAATACTAATCCTTTTAAACTGGTAGACCACATATAGCCTACATGTAATTCTTTTTAAAAAATATATCTCCACTCCAGTCAAGCATTGCAATTTGCTGACAGATTTTCTTTCTGCATATTGACTTCAATTATTTTTGTGCCAAGTCTTCCCTTAAAATTCACAATAGACACACTTCTTCATCTGGACCTACATCTGTTTTTTATCTTTTATGTCAAGCTCGCAGACTGCGTATATTGAAATATAGATTGTTTTCTGTATTTTAGCATTGAACATGCCTTTAAAATATGAGTAACTGAATCTCTACAGAATGGACAATACTGTAAATGAACCAATGAATGTTTGAAGAAAAAAAAAACACAAACAAAACACCCCCACAAGACAATATATGAAATCAGTTCTATTGTCTGCAGTGTGCTTGTACATCAAAGGCGATATTTAATATTAATATTATGTAATTCATTAATATAATCTATATTTAATAGTTATATTTAATATAATAATTACAATCACATATATTTTATAATTTATTATAATTAATTTATTTAATTTAATTTATTATTATTTAATATTAACCCCCAATTTAATAAATACCCCCAACCTCCTAAACACCATAAGGGCAATTAAATGAAATACTTTATTTATAAAAAATATTTTTCAGTGAAACATAATTCTAAAGAAAGTTTATTAAAATAAAACCAGGGTGAAATCTTGATTTGTGTAGTTTACCACAGTTTTTCCCCGTGTTCCCAGCTTTTGTTACTGAAGTATTAATGCTAAATACCCTTGAAGCAATACAATACAGAAGCCATCTTCTAAACATATTTGCGCTGAACAAAGAAACGATTTTCTCTAATTCACTTTATGGAGACCTCTTAGGAGCATCTTGTGTTACAGAAGTTGCAATAGCTGAAGAGTCTCATCTCAAAGTTAAAAAGCTTAAATTGATTTTTCAGGTCTTTAATAATTTGCCAGTGTTCTACGTTTTAGTAATAAATGAAACTGACGTTAAGAAATCTGGTTATGTGCTGGAAATGGAAGCAAGGATGCATACACAAAGCAACGGCTGGTTGCTACTTCTCGCAGAAAGGCATTAGCTGGTCTTACATGGCACAGTACAGTTAAACTGTTATTCTATAGTTGTGCTTCTAATGCAAACTGGGTAGGGAAATGCTGCCTGGACCTTATGTAAACCTTATGTACGGAGAATGCTGCAGCTGGAAGCCTGCCTCAGCACTGTGGGGATTTGGAGAGAAGGTCCGAGGAACACGTACTGTGGCATAGAGGCCAGTTACTTAATATGAGTTGCAAAATTTTTCTGGACCTATTAATACATGCCTGACTCTACATGGCTGCCAAGTCATCACCCTTATTTAATGCTCCTCAGTAATAAATTTAGCTATCTTGATTCAGTAAGGCACTTAATCATGCAGGAAATGTGAGTGGAAGAGCTCATTCAACAGATTTGTCCAAAGTTTGGCATATAAATCCTTGGCGCTTTAAGGATAGACCCATAAAAGGCAAAGGTCCTGCTGAACCTTTCCAGCAGGCACACAAATCTCCAGAGATTTCTGCAATAATCTCTGCCTTATCCAAACTTAGAGTCAGTTGCTGCGTGACCCTGAATGGGCTGATGTTATTAAACAGGCTGGTAAAATTCTTGTGTTTTCAGAACCCTGCCTCTTGGCATTTGGAGATGTTCCTACAGTCCGTGGCCACTGAAAGCCAGGTGCTGCTTGTCAGGGTGCTCCACTGCTACGTACTGCGTGCTCGCTGGGTCCGTCAGGGGCGCGTCCGAGAGTCCCCGGGCAGAGACGGTATCTCTGCCTTCGCCGAGTCCCTCTGCTCTTCCAGTGCTCGGAGCATTCACCTGCACTTGACTATGGTCCTCAGTGTCCCCCCAGCTAGTAATCGGATCAGAAAATCCATGGAGAAGTTTTCTCCATTTGGCCTTCTGAAGATTTTTACACTCAATATGGAAAAACTAAATATTCATTGTCTCAGCACAACCAAAAGAATGATCTTGTAGCCTGGCAGTCTTGTCTAAAAATGGGAGGGATTTAGGTGTTCACTGCAAGTGGCATTTCAATACTTGGCATTCCCTGGAGTAGAACCAAAATGCAGTGATCTTTCCCCGGTTTTGTTCTCTTATTTCTCACTCCCTTTCCTCTTCTCCCCTAAGATTTGTGATGTGATTAAAAATTGGAGGAATGTGTCCGACTCGGCTGAAAATTTTATTTACATTTCTGTGAGAAATTCCTTTGTGGCCGTGCCCTACCGTGTGTATAACCAAGGTCTGGCCCATGGCCCGCTCCGGGCAGGGAGGTGCCCAAAGCTCTGGGAGCAGCACCGATCCTGACCTCCCTTCTGTGATCATGGGTCTGGCGTGGACTTGCTTCCCATCTGGGGTATGCATGTGCTGCTCTAGGTTGGAGATCTGGGAAGAGGGAATTCTTCTGAGAAGCTTTCGTTAAAAGAATAATAAAATGACGATCTTCAGTGTATGGCTTTTTAGACAGTGTTGGCAATATAATTACAGGCAGAACAACTTGGATCTATTATTGGTCAATGTCTCAGATTAATCCATCATTTCATACCCTAAACTCACTGATATTTTACATCCATATTACGACTTGAAGAATCCAGGTCTCATTTTCCACAGGAGTTAATGAAAACTTCATGGAACAAGAAAGATAATGTAATAGGAAGAAAAAATTTGCTATGAAAAATTTGTCTAAATTAAGTCTGTAATTGATCTTCTCAGATGTCGTGTCTTGAGAAGCTGGCCAAATTTTATTGTGCATTTATTGCTAAATGACTGATTACCAGATAGATGGGACATAGCAAGCACCATGCATTTTGTTTACCTAAAGGCTCATAAATTCAAAGTCTGTTGGGTCTCTCAAACATGATATGTTAGCAGATTCCTTCCAGGAAAACAAAACTCAACTACAGAGTCATCAGGTTGAAGTATTATCCTTTCAGATGCTTTCTCAACCCAATTCATTCTTTGGCTGCAAATACGAGCCAGATGCAGTACTGAGTTCTGACGAATCGTTCGTCAAAATATGTGCAGCACATTGAGCATGGAGGGATCGTGGGCATCTTGGGTTGCTAATGAACTATACCCGACAGTCTACACAAAGTCTGTGTGTGTATAAACAAGCTCTCGGGAAGAGCATATCCTTTGATAAACTGTATTCTTTTATAATTAGCAATGTGAACATCGCAGGGATGTCAGGTCAAGCATTTTATAGATGAATGTATACGTGTTAAATCATTTGAGTATTTATTTTAAGCTATCTTGTCAAAGGTTAGGAGAGGAGAGTGGGGTTATTGTGCTGTTTCTGCCTAGAGAAGGCCCTGGAAAATGAGAATGAATGAATGCTTATTGTAACAACGTCGCTGCTGCCTTCTGAGGCAAACAAATAACTCTTCAGGTAGATAACTTGAAGCATATATAATGACTTGAGGCTGTATGTCAGATCACTAATAGAGTACAATGAATCACTTGCTCAGGCAGTCCCTGTGTCTGGACCAGCAATCCATTCCCTCTAATGTCCTTAGTCTGAATATAACATGCATGCAATTCCTCTGTCTATAGCGGTTGCCTCTTCTATTTCATCTAGTTTGGCCATTTCTGTTGCAAATCAAAGGTGAGCCTATTTTGTGCCCTTTTGGGGTCCTATGGCAGTACATACTGCCCACCGTTCCAACTTCCCTGCTCTACTCGGGAATCTTTCTGCACAGCTGACAGCAGCTGTAAGAGAGCTTTGTGTCCTACAGAAATATGCAATGACCCAAATAGGCAAATGCTGTCTCTTCTAATTTATATAATCCTTGAAGTGCAAAGTGTTAAAGCCATTCTGATGAGACAATATGAAGAATTTTCATTATGCTGGCTGAAAATCAGGTAAAATCTAACTTTCAGAGTACTGCAGTGTAAACATATATGATGCTACAACAGAAAAAATTGTAAAAAAAGTTTGTATACCTATGCTTATTTTCACAGTCCTGTTTTATTTGCATTAAAGTTGGGGGGGGGAAATGTTGCTGCTTTTTTTTCTTAGAGGTAACTACTTGGAGAAAGTATTCCCCCCTGCTCCTTCCTTCTGTCCCCATGCCTCTTAGCCAAGGATTAGCACACTGCTCCAAACTTCATTATAGACCCAGTCTGCTCTTAAACACTGTAGTTTAATAAGGATTTCCACGCACGGAGAGGGTGCCACAGTCATGCAGATCTGATGAAGTTCCCTGTAACGGCCATCACTTCTACAAACTCCTGTAGTCATTTTTCTGAGCAGAGAATATGGAGGAGGGAAGGAAATCCCAAATATTCAACCTGCTGCCTTATTGTGTTTGTTTAACAAACTGTTCTCGCTTATGGTAAAGTGAGATTTCTGAAAGGCTGTGTGGTTTAAAATTTCCTGCAGAGAAGGATGCCTTTCTCTGTGGTTTACTGAAACTTTTGCACATATCACTCCCATTTACTCTTACCACTGGTAGAGAGGTGAATGAGGTGAAATATCTATTCCTCTCCGCTCTTTGAGGCTTTTTTTAGAGAGACAACATTGTATTCCTTCTGAATGAATAACTTACTGCCAAGTCAAGCAGAGTGTGGGGGTTTTTTTGTGTGCGTGCACAGATAAATTGTAGGATTGGATCCCTGCCTTCAAATAAAACCGGTGATGTTAAACCCTTCATGAGTCTGATTGAGTTCTTGCTAAGCTCAGTGGGAGTTTTGCCTAGGGGAAAAACTGAGAACCTTCACATTAACTTTGATTTCATTCAAGCTTGTTTTTTGGAAAAACAGCTGATCCACTAGAATACCGTGAATACCACATCTGTGAATGCTAATGGCTGTTTCTACTGCGTATGATTACCACAAAATGGCTTTGAAGAATCTTAACAGTAGAGAGTATGAGCCCTTGGTTCCTCTCGCTGGAATTAGTGCAGTTTTTCGTGAGCACACACAGAACAACAGACTATTAATTGCAGCTGTTCCTGACATCCTGAGCACTCTCCTGTCACCCGCGTGGTAAGCAGGGGAAATATTTGGACAGAAACAACTGGAAATCAGGAGCTCAGCCTAACGCCTTGCAAGTTGCTGTGTCAGTGGGGTGAGAGGAAGAAATAAGCGACTTCTGGGAAAATCTGGGATGGCATATTTGACCAGAAGAAGCTCAATCTGGACATAGCAAAGTTAACCTGGATGTGTCCTGTAGAACCTTTCCCACCAGCGTGCAGCAGTGAAGAAATCTCCGTGCTGCTGCTGCTGCAAAAAGTCGTGATCTCCTGGCTTGTGTGAATATTCAGAAAGTAGCTGAATGTGATTGTTCAAAACTTGTTCATAGGAATAAATGACTCTGCAGTCAGCAGCATCATTTTTGCTCATTCTGGTCCTTTGATGTATTGGACTGTGTCTCCTGCAGGAGAGATGCAGCAGCCAGGCTAGGAAGTGAGTCTCTGCAGGCTCCAGACAGTGGTGGAGAAAGGGGGATGAGAGAGCAGCCCAGATCAGGCGTCTAATTCAGAAGTTCTAAAAAAAAAAAAAAATCCTCTGAAAGAAACTTTTTCCCCTCAGCGATTGTATAAGACGTGCTAGTTAGGTGACATGAGTCCTCCTCAGGGTGTTAGTCATAACGCAGACACTGTCTTGAAACATCTCTAGCTGATACATCTGTACTTTTAACTTTAAAAAGGAGTCATTTGGCTGCGGTGGGTCTTGTGAAGACTGTAGCTCCTCACTGGCTTTTCTGAATTTTTCTTGTGTGAAACGTTTTGCAGTCCTGTGTTATGTATTTCTCCTAATTGCTCAGTATTGGAAAACCTGGCCAGTGGGGACTTGTTTTTATCTCTCTGAAATGACAAATACAAACTTAATTGAAAGGGAAATGATTTTTCAGATTTATAGATTTATAAGGCTAAGAGTCTGCATGAGTAACTTTAATTAAATTCATTTTCCTGCAGAGCTGCTTATTGTTTCAGTTACTCAAATCTCTACACATGTTGCTCCTCCTAGCTTTTCAATTTGCTTGCAAGACATTATTTAAATGCTTGTCAGCTGCCTGAAAGGACCTAGAGGAGCAGGTATAATTTCCAGTGTTGGATAGGAGAGGGAAAAAAATCCAAATTTGTGGGCTTTCCTATTTTTCTTCTACTTCAGCTGGACAAATCTAAGTCGACAGCCATGTACATGAGTTGAGTGTTAAATCAAAACAACTAACGGCCCTGTTATTTTTCTTCAATTATCTTATCTTTGGCCTTTGGATGTGTAACCAGGAGACCACATGGTAGTGACTTTGAATACTGCTAAGTAGGTAATTAGGAGTGCCTTGAGAGGGTTATTCAGATATATAAGGTTAATGTGAGGGCTTCGCATATGGGGAGTAGCATGGCTGAAACCAATGGTGAGGAAATGTCAGTTGGCTATGGAGAAATAGCTTAGCTGGAGAGAGAAAGGTGAGTGACAGGGATAGCACTGCGTTTTCTACCAGGGTTACAGAGTACTTTCATAAAGCAGAGAAAAAGATGGTTTGGAAATTATGTAGACTGACAGTGTTTTATGGAAAGGAGATGTACCCTGAGTTGCCTAGCTATGATGTTAGTGCAATAGAAAACAGTCAAACACAAAGAAAGACTTGTTTTATCAAAGCAGCAGCATGATCCCTACCGAGATTAAAGAAGGAATTGTGGTCTCTGAGCTACTGGAGATTAAGAGGCAGATGTATGAAACTTGTTGAAGAGAAAAGTGGTTTTGTTCTTGCACCAAGGGTGTGCCCACTACTTCCATTTCGGTCAGCAGAGAGTCCTTTTTGACCCAGGAACAATGCAAGAATGAGAGAAACTAAAGTTCTTAACGAGTTTTCTTGTTCCTTTGTTGAGCCATTCTTAGAAAACTTGTAATGAAAATATTGTAACTATGTGTACAAAGCAAAAGGCTGCCTCACAAAGGTGGGAGATCTTACCAAAGTCACCAAAGGGAAGAGAATGATTCCCTGAAGCCGAGCTGCTGGGGAGGGCAGCAGGTTTGGTGGTGTTGCATCAATTAAAACAGCCAAAACAGGTGCCGATGCTCCTGTGTTTAAAAAGGGAGGGTGTTTGTGCTCTCAGGTCTCTACTTCTGAGCCTTTGCTTTACAAGCTGAGACTCGGTCCAGTTTTGGTGAAAATGTGCTGTGTGGGAGCGCACACATGGCTTATCCCAAATGCCAGTGGAGAGATTGCCAGAGGAAATCCTTCTTGCTTGGTGCATGGAGTTTCAAACTAGCAACAGGTTGAAGCTATGAGTTAAAGTGTACCGAAGTCTTGGCAAGGTTTGTTTATTCTTTTTTAAATTATTTTACTTTGTTTGAAATGAGGAAAAGAAATTTTTGAGGTGTTTTTTTTTTGGGGGGGGGGGGGTTTTTGGGGGTCTGGGTTTGGTTGTTTTTGTTTTTTTTTTTCCTCTGGTTAAATGCCTCTAAAACTTCTGCTCCATCTGGTATGAAAATTTGAGAGGAGACCAACAATAAAATACTAGGTGGAGGTGATTTTTTTTATTTAAAAAAATAAAATAAAACAATCTTAGTTAAATTCCTGAATAAGTCAAAGGACAGTTATCACTGATGTGTTAATACACAGACTATTTATCTAAGGAAGGACAAAGACGTCAAACTGTGAAGATAAGCTCTGAATTATCATAAACTCCATTTCATATGAGAAACTCGTATTTTAATTCAAAAGGAAATATTCATAAGCCATCTTAGCTTATAATTTGAATATAATACGATGAAACCTGTTAATAAGAAACTAGTGGGTTTTCTTTTTTTTATTTTTTTTTTCTGTCACAACAGGTGGCTATGTAATACAGTCTTAACAAAGTAGCCCATCAGAAACAATAACCTCATGAATTTTAAGAGGAAATTCAGATCCACATCAAGGATAGAGAGACAGGCTCTTACTTTGCATGGTGAAGAAGTAAAAGTTTGTTCCAAAGGCTGAGGAAGTTTGTGAGGAAACCTGCGTTGACTTTGGTCAATGGGTTAGTTTGGTATTGAGCAAAGCTACGAAATACGTGCAGTTTTCGGCTGTGGGTGTTTGCATCTTGATCAGTGAAAATGAATATTTACACTGTGAGAAGATGATTTGAACTCTTGTAGTATGCAGCTGGTCGGAAAATTCAGTTCAGTGGTGGGAAGGCCAATATTAAGTAATGGCATGAAACTGTGTTTTAATCACAAGAATTCACTGTATGCTTTTATCTAAGCTTTCTCATGCAAAGCCAAAGTGAAAGAGTAAACAACTCGCTGCACAATGAGCAAAAACTTTGTTTGGATGAGAAATAGGTATTTTAATTCAATTGTGCCTCACCTGAGTTATGACTTTATGGCTATATTTTGTTTCCGGGACGTTCTTTCTAGCTTTGTGGCTGGTGTAAGAAACTCTGTCCCTTGATCTTCAATTCCTGGTGCATCTTGCTTCATTTAATTAGGTGATTCATCCACCGGGTAATGCCACGGTTGTCCTTGTTGAGATGCCCATTAAACACATGGCACAGCCGCTCCTTTTTATGCTTTTGAAAATAATGATACACGCAGATGTGGTGCATGAGATGGTCAAGGTTTAGGTAATGTCTTTTTAAGTGAGGTATCCAGGTTGGAGCAATCTAGAGTAAGGAACACTTTTCAAAAAAAAAAAAAATTTAGACATTTTTGCCAGATCTCTGATTGAAAGTGAAAATTTGAGTTCATAACTGAGATTTGTGTTCACCTTTGTCTTTCAGAGACGTTTCAAGCCTCTCTCTGTGATATCTCAGTTTCTACTGCGTTGGTAAGTATGCCGATGAAGCAGTTCAGCTGCAGCTGATATACAATCAATTAAACTTGGTGTGGGCAGTGATAAGCTTTTTAAAATTTCATTTTGCAATATGTAGCAGTGCTGCTGGACAGTGTTAGTGAATAATGAGGAATATTAAGAAACAATCTGTGATTTTTTTGACTATTGGAAAAGGAATACTGGGTTTTTGAAGAGGCTTAATGGCTTTCGTTGTGGTTTGGGAATGGTCAATATGTCGGACCTAAGCACTGAGAAGGAAAGGTCAGCAAGGTCACACAGAAAAGCGTAGTTTGGGTAGGAGGAAGCATCTGCTGCCTTTATCTCTCTTAGGTTCCTGTTTGAGCCCAAGCCCTGTAGTGCTCATTCCTGTATCGGTTTACACAGCACCCACCAAAGTCAATCGGGAAGTCTTCCAAGCTGTTTTGGATCGTGTCTAGGGTGGTCTCCCATGGGTGACCTGTGGCTTCGCTGCTGCTTCTGACCAGGCAAATTCGGAGTTTAACGTTGCACACTGAAACTATAAAGTTATACTTCAGGGCTTTGAGAGTTGCCAGTTTTAAATGGCCTAAATGATCACTTTGTGGAAGGCTTTTCCAGATCCTTGTTCTTAATTTCAGTGTTGATTCGGTGATTTTTTTCCAGTGTTGTTCAGTGTAATTCCAGTGTAATGGTTTTGCTAATGTGCTAGTATGCCTCAGTAGTAGGCTACTTAATGTATCTTGAAATAGTGTATTTTTTTGGCATTGTAGAGGACATGGAATTATATACATTATTCACTATGTCCCCTGTTACTCCCTAAAGAGTATAAAAATAGAAATGAATAAAAAGAGGTTTAAGTGGATGTATGCTTATGAATGAGATTAAGACTGTGTTCACACAGGTTTGTCTTTATTCTGCAAGGGGAAGGTCATCTCATTCATTTACGTCAGAGAAAGCAAAGTCACAGCAGGAAGAAGACAAAGTGGGTTAGGAAATGTGTATAATTTATAAGGTATTCTCTATAGATAAGAATGAATATCCTATATAAATCACATCATTGCAGGAGTTGGGAAAAAATTTCAGTGCTGTGAGATGGTACAAACCACAGACTGTCAGTTTTGTATCTTCTCAGAAGATGTGTGTTGGATGAGAAATAGATCTGCCACAAAATGAAGATATCACAACATATTTTATTGGGTTTTGGGCCAGAGAAACAGTGTGTGTGGGGGGGTGGGGGGTAAGTGATCCAGCTCAGCAGGAAGCACAGAAATCCATAATTTCCCTTTCTTCTTGAATTGTTTCTAAAGCCTCTTTGTGTCTCTTCTTACGCAACTTGACATTTAAATGCTGACTTCCTTAATTCAGTGCGGGTCACCAAAGTACATAATATTTTCTTTTTAATGCTTACCTTTGGCATCGAACCCCACAGACTTTCAGCTCGGTCTGGACGTGCCTTGCTCCTCTAGAAGCTGTGGGCTTTAAGCAGCGCTGTAGGCAGGGTGTGGGGAGTGAGCTGCCATTTCAGAAAAACACACCTGAAGGCCACGAGCTGGAGCACTTGCGTTGCTGGCTGCTGCCAAAGAGTGCAGAGAGCCGCATGGACTGGGCAGCGAGAGCAGCAGCTGAAGGACCCCAGAGGTGTACGGGAAGGAACGATGTCCTTCGAGCACCGGAATGCCTTGCTAACTAGGTTTAAGTCTAACCCGTATTCTTCCGAGGCAGGAAAATAAATGCAAATCTGAAGACAGGCTTATAAACATGAACGATGGGAAGAGCGATGCTGGGCCGCCTCATGCAGTTCGGAGGTGCAAACTGTTTTATTGATATTAGCAGGGGGCCCGTTGGCTGTAATCGCATAGCCACAGAGTAGAGAATATTTTTCCAAGATGCCATAGTACTTGCTGGTTTGCTTTAACCCACTGGCACTTGTTTCTTCCTTATCCCCATGGAATATGCCTGTGGCTGTTTCTTGCTCCGTACAAGTAAGCGAAAGGAATTAATTGAATTAAATCCTGAGTCTGGGTAGGTAGGAGTAAGGCGGACCGAGATCTGAAGCCTTGACTGCGTTTGAGCTTGAAGATACTAGGAAAGTCTTGGAGTGCAAACCTATTTAGGCTGCTTTAGGGTGCATGAAAGTGAGGTTTCCAAGGGGTATGGTGGAGGCTACTAAAAACTGAGCAAAATGATTTAGAGGTGATCCTGTAGCGCACAGGGTTTTGCAAATGGTCTCATCACTGATAACTTAAAAGAAAAACAACAACAAAAAAACCCAACAAAACAAACAACCCTCTCATTCCCAGTCATGTATGTTGAATTGTGTTACAGTAAAAATCTTATAAGCCAGAAATAATTACCATAATCATATCTTGCTATCGGATGGTTTATTTTGCAGAAATGTTTTATTAACAAATTTTGTGCTAGGAAAATCGTTGCGGAGGAAGTCATTATCTAAAATCAAGTGTGAAAATCTGTTACTCATAATGAATTGCCTTAATTCGGAGCAAATTAAACAAATAGTCAAAACAGAGTAAACTTGGACTTTGCAGTTGTTTTGTAATGTACTGAACACTGTTTTCTGTTCTACCATGCAAACTTTTAAAAGGCTGTAAGTTCCCATTAGAGTCATGAGAAAACAAAATCCTGGCAAGACAAGTGGGCTTTATAACTTTTGTAAATCGTGATCATTGAGTGCGGTGAAGTATGTTCATACAGCAGAAAATGAGAGATTGACATCACAGACCAAAAAAAAAATAAAATTGTGCAAACCGAAGAGAAACTGAGAATTAGGTCATGGACAAATGGTGTCTACTGGCAAAGCAAGCATGGGAGGGATTATACGCTAGAAAATAAGGAAGAAAATCATTGCATCGTTATCGGTAGTTCCTCATATTTTCAGTACCTGAATATATACCTTTTTTTTTTTTTTGGCAAATAATATTTTAATACATGTTTTCTGACTCTTATTTCTCTTATCCCCAGCAGGGCAAGAATTTAGATTAAAAAAAAAAAAAGTGACCAGATTAAAAAATCCTGAGGCTTGTCACTAAACTTTTCTTAAATTACTAGGGAGACAAACTTCCCGATACCTTAGCACTGAGTGGGGTTTTCATTTGTCTGTAGCCTGATGTTTATGCTGCATTGGTAGCATGGTCTCAGTGTTTGTACTAACTAACCTAAACATGCAAGATCCTATTACTTCAACTAAAACAGAAGCAAGTGATTAAATTTTGACTTGCTGGCCGTAGGCAAGGCAGTCTGTGCATCGGTCTTTATCCCGACAGGTAAAAGGCTGATGAATTTCCTCAGCTGCCTGCAAGTGAATCAGTATTGCTTATCGTTCCTTCCCAAATCTGATGCTTAAATATGGCTGATTGGGTTGATGACAGTTCTGACCTAAACTCAGATTTTTTAAATTTTTTTTTTTTTAATTGTCATTTTGGAAACAACAGCCTTTTATTTAAGGCCTGCAGTTCTGTGCTGGATGTTATACCAAAGCCACATACGTGCCAACTCTGCTTTAAAGATAGTGTTTTTAGCTTGGGTAGACACTAGATAGAGAATTGTTAGCTGCTGTGAAATAGAATATGTTGTTGTTTAGTATTTTCAGTTTTGTAACAAAAAAAGAAAGCTTGATGAATAACTTCATTTTCAGGAACAATATGCACCTTAATTTGAGACTGAGCTTTTAAAAATGTATATTACTACCCCCCTGTGCATTAGTGTTGTGATGGAACTCTTGCTCTGGTTTCTTGTTTTTTCTCATTCATGTGGAGAAAATAGGAGACTGGTTTGCTGGTGGTTACAGGAATGGTTTTTGTTTTTTTCTTTTTTTCTGTTTATGTTTATAAATCAGCTGAGCAACAAGTTTCTATGTTCTTCTGACGTTTTGTCCTCTAAATTCATAAGAGCTTTGGAAGGATTCTTCATTTTATATCAAATCCCGTGTTTTACACATGACCTTCCTCTCTCTTTGTCTCCTGTTAGGAATGGCTATTGCACGCTTTCTCTCTTACTCTGCACAAAGCTGGCATTTCCCTGCATGAGAAAGGGCCGCGGGTATTTTTTTGGTTTTCCTCATTCATGTCACTTTTTGTCTGGGAAGTGTCCCATCATTGTGCTGCTAGCTGTGTTTCAGAACATAGCAAGAGGTATTTCTGAGGTAGGGTGGTCCAGAGTGTGTTTTATTTATATGGTGTCTCTGTTTGTGGAGAGTCTGAGATGTTGGATAAGGAACAAGGTACATCCCCTGGCTTCCTGTCTGTTACACGGGTGCTGTTCTGCTCAAGACGTCCTCTTAAAGGAAAATTAGTTATGGTACCTTCTGATGTTGGTATTTGCTTGTGCCTCTTGGAATTGCAAAAGATTTGTATCACTTTACGCTTGTTTCTCAAGCTGCCAGCTTTTCATATGTACAATGTATGTGGCAAATGATTTATCTTGTACTGATTTCTGTGTGTAGGTGAAGTACTCAAGATGTTTGAGATCACGATGTGCTGCAGAGGTTGGTTTTGGTTTTGTTTTTTTTTCCTAGACACTAGGAATGGGAGATGATAAAGATGTATTGGGTTTACCAGAACTTGGGAGATTTTTCCCATCATTTATGAGCTGACTCCAAGAGACACACTCTTCTCTTCTAGGCTCTCGCCTTGCTTCCCACCTCACCTCCCAGCCTAACCCCTGAAAGCCATGGTACGTGTGGCAGGTGCTGAGAGGTAAATCAGAACTGCACAGCGCAAAGCGGTTGGTGTGCAAGAACACTGTTGGGTTTCTGGAAATCCACAGTCATGGCGGTTCTTGAGCATCTGTGAGGTATCTTCCCTCGGTATTGTGATCTTTGTTTCCAGAAGGTGGGAAGAACTTTAGGTATTCCTAAAGCTTTAGGAAGCCAGTACCCATTTTGGAGTATCAGCTCAGCTGCTGAGTGCTGTGTGTTTCCCTTTCCGTGCTCCTGGACTGCCCCCAAATCTCCTGCCTGTTGCTTCTTAATAGTCAGTGCCTGCAAGGTTCCTTTCCATGTGGTTTCTGCTGCCTGCTCTGGACCCGTGTCTCCAGCACTGAGAGCCTCTTCTGTTCCCCTCCCTAGGGACATGCTTCCTGAGTCCCTTGGGAAGATGCCTCTCACGGCTGCCCCTGTGTGGTAGACGTGACCGAGACCGTTAAAATGAACACCGGTGGCAATGGCTCGGGCCGTTTATGAGACGATGTGTAGATGAGGTTGCGTGAGCTTTCTAAATCTGACAAACGTGTAATTATGGTTTGAGCCTTATGTCTTAAAGATCGTGTACCTGGAACACAACTACTTGTTGGGGATTATGATCTCAAATGTCAACGGATTGTCTTAAATGGTGAGTGAGGCAAAGGAGTACTGCTATTGAGAGCAGGTTTTAATCTTGATGCTGAAAGTATTGTCCCTCTTGGCTTCTGGCACAACCTGTTGAATAATTTCAAATACCTTTTTCTCATGATCTTGCGGTATCACATCAGCGTTTTCCTGTATAACTTTGGCAATCGAAATGCTGTGGCAAAAGAAAGCTGTCGCTTCTGGTTATCGTTGTCTTCTCTGAGGCCGATAGCTTCCTCATACGTGGGCTGGTACCAGGTGTCAGGCAAAATTACAATCTAAATCCTAGCAGCCCCATAAGAGAGTACGTGTGGAAAAGCAGGGCACAAACAGCTCCTGTAAATCCCTGGCTTCAATTTGTGCCCAGTGAGGAGCGGGGCTCTGCTTTCCATCCTTAACTAAACAGGTCTTGAGAGGTACCGATACAAGTTGTTTAAACTATAACCTCTATTTCCAGCTGTTGTTGTCGAGCTGCTGTTTGGTTCGTTCCTCCTCTCACTTGACACTGTGGTGGGGAATCTAAGAAACTGTTTTTAAGGATCCTGGCATTTCCCTAATCTGCTGCTGAGGAACAAAGTTGCCTCCCGTAGGGACAAAATCCTTATGTCTAGGAACTTGCCCTGTGGCCACGTGCAGATCTGGGGGAACGGAAAAGCACGTTTCAGCTGTGGCTCTGGCTCTGTCCTGTTGGGTTTGTGGCAGTATCCAGGCACTGCAACGCCGTTACTTCTTGTGGATGGGCTTTTCATGGAGCTGCCTGGTGAGCACTGGCTATGCCCGGGAAGGTGCCTCAGGCCGTTTCAGGAGGGAAGATGGGACCACGGAAGGAGCAGTGCCTCCAGGCCAGGACGGTGGCGAGTACCATTGCGTCCTCAGCGCAAATCGCTGCTCTGCGCCGGCTGGCAGTGGCTGATGCGGATATGCCTGTTCTGGTCTTTCTAGATAAAATAGGAGTATTGCCTATGAACAGATAAACCTTGCAAGCTGCTATTTGGATTGATTAATTTGCAGAGCTTGTAAATCGTTTTCTGTAATAATTACACAGGCTGAAAATGATTAAAATTCATCATCGGCTTCTTCTTACAGTCAGGCTTGTGCTGTTTTATGTGGTAGGAGGAATAATTTATTTTAAAAGCCCATTTAAAAGCTTTCTTGAGGAGATTAGCGACTGCCGTCTTTATTTCTACTATTCTACTTTTCTAATATTTGTATTTCTGCTCCCGCTTCTGCGTTATTTGGAGCATGATACTTGGTAGGGAGTGAAATCGGATATAAAGACTGTGGTGTGCTAGGTCTGCTGAGCGCAGCTGCCTTGCTCCTGGAACTCCAGGCCCCTGCATACCTTGAAGGGTCGTGCAAACACACACTCCTCGAAGTAATTCAAATAGCTGTAACTCACTGTTACACCTGAAACTTGGGCGTGCTGTAAATACCTTTGTGTGGCCAAGGCTTTAATCCTGGATTTTGTAAAGAAAGGGCTGCTACCACATTAAGAATTGTTTTGTCACAATACAAGAATGATAACGGTGTTATCAGAACGCAACCTGAGAATAAACAAAAAGCGGTGCTCTTATTCCAAATCAGTCTCGTTTGTGAAGCTACTTGTAGTAGGATGGCATAGAGACCCTGGAGACGGGCCTGTGTGCTGACCTTTTACTGGCAGTTCTTGTGTTCCAAAGTCAAACTTTTGACTATAGATCAGCGCTTGGCTTGAAGAAAGGAAAATATCCCCAACTTTCTACTTCATCTGTTTCTGACCTCAAAACGTAATAAAATAAAAGGAGAGTGGGGGTGGGACCTGCAGAGAACTTGCAGCTTGCTATTTCATTCCTTGAAACGTAGGTAGGTCTGTTCAAATAGTTGTTTTGCACTTCTTGCCTTATTTTTTTTTTTTTAGATACTAAGCAGGGCTTTCCTCTCCCACTCTGCCACCTGCATACCTGGAATAAATCAGCCTCCTGACTGAAGAAAGATGCTGGAATGGGGGAAAGTGACTGCCACAATTCCAGCACTGACATTCAGCTGATCTCTGTGACAGCTTTTACTGTCTCTTACAAAATTAGAAGCAGCGACTCTGTATTTTTCATTTGGCTGATGATTACAGCACTCATTCTTAAAGAACCGGAGATCAGCTTCCACCTGCTGTTGTTGATGTTAGGTATAGCACAGTACCAGTTCAAAATCCAGTCAAAGTCTCCAAGTCAGGTGTCTGTGGATGTGGGAACGTACACACTGACATAATAAAATAATTTAACAGTCTCTTTTCTGAGAAATGCAGGTTCAAACTTAACTTAGAGCAAATTTAACTATTTGCCAGAGCACGCAGCATCTATTATTACTAGAGAAGCGTCACTCTCCTGAACTTTAATTAGGGAGACCCTATTGTAGGTTGTCACAAGAATGCCAAAGTAGCTGTAATGAGAGTTGCTGCCATTCATCATTGTTCTAACTTCTCTGAACAGTGAGCAGTAGTGGAGCACAAAATTATAGCTAACCAAGCTATAAGAAATGGCAAGATGATTCACAAGTACTATCCCCATGCTTGGAGATTAATTGAGTGAAAGATACTCTCTGTGCAGCTGGAGTTAATGAATATAACCAATCATTCCGGGAAAACTCATAATGCACATGTCTTGATTGCTTTCCAGGGATGAAGGAAATCTCAGACAGCTTTTGTTATGCCTCAGCTAGTTACTTACTGCTAGCTAGTTGTCCGTGTGCTCAGAGGCGAGGTAGATTACACAGACTTAAGGAATGTGGGCTTTTCATAGTTATGAACAGTATTAATTGAATAACCCAGTAAACAACCTGACGGCATCTGATTGTTATTCTGTCAAGCGATTTCTAGATCAAACGGGTAAATTTGTGAGTAAACCGATTTTTCTTACCCCACGGAGTAAACTGAATAAAACCTCAAATTCATGCTAACGTTCTCCTTTTAATAATGAGAAGGAAGTGAACTTGACATACTCAAGTTTCTTCTGCTGCTTTCCAATTTAATTGTGTTTAAAAGTTTCATTAGAACAGCTCTTCTCTTAGGGTCTGGTTGTTAATGCTTTTTTATTATTATTTTATTTTTAATAAGGACTTAATGAAGAGCTCAGCAGAAGCATTAGGTGTGCTTCACCAAAGCAGCAAACAGGTTTAGTTGGCTTCAAACGTGGATGAATGGTCGGGTAGGATTCTGTTTTATCCAAACAGCTTTGTTTGTACTTCTAGGGGTGTTTTCAGTTACTCGCTCTACCCAGTGTTTTAAATCTTTCCTCTGAGCTCCAAGGCAGGGAATATTGCCTCTGTAAACTTTTGGGTTTTTTTAAATGCATAAAGTTTTCAGTCTCCATCAGATCTGAGGATTCTTAGTTGAAGAACGCTCCTTGTTTGAGTGTGCCTTCCACAGCCTTCAGAGTCACAGGCAAAGGCCTTTCCCTTTGGTTTGATATATTAGGGCTTGTTACCCCATCTGCTCAAATTTTTTTTGTTGTTTTGTTTGGTTTGGGTTTTTTTTGTTGTTGTTGAATAATGTATTGAATAGATTTAATCTGGGGTGAAACGGTTATTAATTTTCAAAATACCACAGTGTTCCCCAGCTCCTGTAATTAATTCAGAAAGCAATGACGTAATACAGAATCACAAGGATATCATCCAGGTTTCCTTGATCAGTTGGCTAACGAAGAGATGTGAAGATACTGCTACTATGGAAGTAGTAGCTGAGAGCACTGGCGGCTCCTGGGGAGGAAGGCAGTGGCCCAACAGCTCAGCAGTAAGCGGTGTGGGGCAGGGAGAGGGGGCTGCCATCAAAACTTTGGGTTGGCTTTTGGTTTTTTTGGTGGCCAACTATAGAATAAAGGCAGAAAACTGCTTCAAGATAAAGGCTATAAAACTGTAAGTCAGGGGATACACTTGTACGTTTTAAATATAGATGTCCTGCTTCCTGCCAGTTGCTTTTTGCTTGAAATGAGGTGGGTTGTGTTCTGGCATTTGGCTTTCGTCTTCTCCAGGTTTGTGGACGTGGTGCAGTGAGAGGGCGCCGCTGTGATCACGTAGGCCGTCCCGAGTTACTCCTCTTTACAGCTTGCAATATCTTGGGGTTTTGGGGGTAGGGATTTTGATTTTAGGCTGTTCCATTATTAAAGGATTCATTGCTATTTTTGGTAACTATTAAAAATGTGTTTGATACTTAAAAAAACAAAACGCAGAAAACTGTAGTGATGTTTATTGGCATGCAGTCCTTTCATGTCTGTCAGAGGTGTGCACTGCTTTAACCTTTTAAAGTTAAGGATTGCATCTGATGACAAACTTGAGTCTTTTTAGGGCTCTTCTTTGTCCAGGGCTCGCCTTTTCTTCCCCTGTTTGTATGAAAGGCTGTCGTTTTCCTCAGATGAGCGCGGTAGGCTTTTCTTAGTACTCATGGTAAAAGAGCTTTCTTCAAAGGATCATATGAAAAAGCCATTTTCAGAGTGCTAGGAGGAAAAACTACAAAAAACCAAAACCTCCAAAAAACCCAGATACCTTTTTAATATCTTGGTTCCATGCCACAGATGAAGTTTACACTAATTAGAAATCATCTGGAGGCACCGCAGCAGATTGAGTCTTCGGCTGGAAGTGCTTCCTGACAGGTGGTTCACCACAAAGCAACATTACAATTACCTAACACACTGTTTGATTTGTGTAAACCCTCATTACTACTCGCATTATTTAATGAACTATGTGCATTCTCTTGCCTCCCTGCAGAACGCAATGCTCATTTCCAAACCTGCAGTGCTTGCACTCCAGGGTTAACCCTTCACTTCCAAGGTAAAGAAACCTCACCATTAACGAGGAGGTGAAAACTGAACTTTAAACGCCAAAATGTGCTACGTTAGAAAGATGCGTGATACTTTGAAATTTTAGCTGTATAATCTGGGGGTTCATTTTAGCGAACTGTGTGGATTGTTGGCATTTTCTGTAGCTCGGTTATATTTCATTGCAACCTCTTTTACGAACTGTAAAAAGTAACTGGTTACTTGAATGTGTAATACAAAAGTCGAGATGATCACGTTGAGATTTTTCCCAATTTTTTTTTTTTTAAGAAGTCTAACACAGACTTCATGGTTACTATAACCACACACAATCAAAAAGATAAGGGTTCTGCCGGTCAAGAAGGAACTCCTCAGCTTATCGGGACTTCATGTATCTCTGCAGGTTTTGTATAAAATACCCTCAGGGTTATGGACTCTCTGTGCATTTGCAGTCCTCGTCAAGGTCTTGCTGTTTTAGCCCCACGGGAGGTATTTCATAAACTGAATTTATGTGGAGTAACACAGCTGCAGATTGGTCTGTGACCCATAGAAATATTCTCTTTCATGTAGTTCAGACTCTGATGTGATTACACTCTTCAGCAAACACATATATTGAAATTCTCCCTCTAAGTGAACTTGGCTGTTTGCTGTTTATTACTGGAAAATCTCTTACTGAAGCAAATGAAGTAAAAATCTGAATCTGCAGGCATGGGGAGATATGTTTTTTGTGCTGTTTACTTACCTCACAGAATTATGTTAATCAGTCACCATTTCTCTTTGGTTCCTTTTGCAAATAGCTTGAACCTTACATATTTCAGAAAAAAGAGAAATCAGAATAATTGCAACAATTCCAGAATTATGATCCCTCTCATGACTACAAATGATGGGCTATACAAAATAATACCAAAAGGTGTTTCTTTAAAGGCAGTTATTATCACTGGGTAGGGCTAAGTAAACATGCATATGTTTTACTTGTGCGATGATATAAAAACTCCTGGGTTAAAGGATTTTTTTTGTTTTACAGAACACATTTGCTGCATTAGCTCGCTGTGAAGAAATGTGTTTTAACAGATTAAGTAAAAGGGAAAAAAAAAAAAAAACAAAACAACCCACCACTTCACAAAATAACTTTAACTAACTTTATAGTTTTATGCTGAAGGCCGTGGATGATAATTAGCAGGACTCCAGGATACACTTAGGACTAAATATTGGTGTCGGACTAATTTGGAGATGTTTATTATAAGGAAAGAATAAAGTGTAAACGAGGAGGAGAAGCTGAGCATCAATTGCATGAGGAAGAAAATAGGTCTGTGAAAATGAGAGGCAGCCTTGCGGTCAGTCGACTGGCAGGGCAGTGCCAAGGGTAGGAAATCACGGCAGCATCCAGGCGCAACTCTGCCTCTCCCGAGGGAAAACCCAGTCACTGAGTTACAGTGCTGATGTGTCCCCGTGGGGAAGCTGCACAGGCAGGCATCAGAAAAAAGGCAAAACCCTCATGTCATGGAAATAACAGTTTAGTAAACATCATCATCTGTAACGCGTGTCAAGCAGTGATGGTCCGTGGAAAACAAATGGCCTCCCCTTGTAGTCCTCTCGGCAGAAATGTTCTTGTTGCAGACTCTTGGCTACCTCTAAGTGATTGTCCTGTCTTCAGTGAAAGGTTTCAGGGGCTCTGACCCAAGGAGGAGTTTGGGAGACTGGGGAGACCTTATCCAGACTCTGTGCTTGAAGCAAACCACCGAAGCTGAGCTGCAGCTGAGGAAGCCCGCTGCTCGGAAGGAGCATCAAAGTGATCTCTCCAGGCTAAAAAAGCCTGCGAGGAGGGAGAAATACGAATTAGTGGACATGGTGTTGTTGGGTTGATGGTTGGACTAGATGATCTCTGAGGTCTTTTCCAACCTTAATGATTCTATGAATATTGTTTATCTTTGGTGATTTTCACCAAGTCCTGATGATCTTAGTCAGGGGAGGACCGTGACAGAGTTCTTCGTGCAGAAGAAAGGGACACGATGGTCCCCCGGGGCTGACTCTCCTCAGGTAGTGTTTCTACTCCAGGTCTGTGCCCTTGCCCCCCTTGCCCAGCTGGGGCTCAGATACACATTTTCCTCTTGCATTTCACTGATGTTAGCAAAATTGCCACTGCAATTTTTAAGGTCAGTTAGGAACACTCAAGCTTTGAAATATGAACAGGCTCAGGCTGTCTCTGAGCTATCGGAGGGACACGTGTGTTCCGAGGCCCTGAATCTACAAGAAGTGTGCATCTATTTAGCAATATTGTCTGAGCCACCCCTGTGAGTCAGTGAAATTACTCATAGTGCACACAAGTACATTTATAGACCTCTGCCAGATTGGAGCCTGACAGCGTGATGGGATGAGAAGCTTCTCGGATGCTGGCTACAATGTATATTGATTTAAAAAAAAAACAACAACAAAAAAAAAAAAAAAAAAAAAAAAAAACCTGCAGCATCTTAAATTATTTTCCAAATCTAAGTCAATTACATTCCTAAAGTAAAAAGATATTTTAAAACATTGAAGTCATTAAATTACCTTTTTAATCTATAGTCCTTGTAATCAGAGATGCAGATATCCATATTTCCCGTGAAAGAGTAGCAGTCTATTTTAGGGCAACGCATGTTCAAAAGTGTGTTGATACAGAGCTAATATTCTCAATTAGTCTTTCCTGTGCATCTTGCAGTGAGGCATGAATGAATTCATAGAAAGCTGATCTCTTCCAGTATTTTTTTATTTTTTTTTTCTTCCTGATGGGTTGTATTGTGGAGGAAATTGCTCTTTGATTTTTTTTTTTATTTTTTTTTTCTCCCCTCTTTACCAGCTGCTCTTCTCACTGAAGAACTGCTGCCTATGAAGTGCCAACACCAGCACAAGATCAGGTTCAAGTGCCGTACTGCTGTTAATCAGGCGCAGTTAATTTGTGTCTCGCATGGAGCCTAATCCACCGCCTATTGAAGTCAGTGGAAAAATTCTCTTTGACCTAGGCAAGCTCTG
Organism: Scopus umbretta; assembly: GCA_013400535.1. Classification (NCBI taxonomy): domain Eukaryota; kingdom Metazoa; phylum Chordata; class Aves; order Pelecaniformes; family Scopidae; genus Scopus; species Scopus umbretta. The sequence goes on along the minus strand of VZTL01071912.1, from coordinate 11,719 downwards.
TAAAAACTGAAGTCTGGGTTTCATAACTAAAGCAATTTACAAAATCCACAGTAGACATGAAAAGTATGTGGAATTACACAGCTGGCAAATCTGCTTGCATTTGCTTCCACAAAACAAATGGATAATTTTCAAGAATAGTGGGATTTAAATGCTGGCGGTGTTTGCTGTCACTTTGAAATTTACACTGTCAGCTGGTTAGAGCATGTTTTATTTTCAAAATCATGAAAAGGTGAGGCTTTCTTATGCCAACAGGAATGGGATATAACTTGTCTGATCAGGGGGAAAAAAAAAATTATGCTGGAAAAAAGAGAGGATTTAGCATACTGTGTCAAATGGATCAGTGTAAGGATGGGGATTTTTTTTTTTTTTCTTATGCTTTCCTAGTTATTCATGCTGAAGTGAGCTTTGTGTTTGGAGGCAGGTGAGCAGCTGAGGGGGTGGGAAGGCACCTGTGGGCTGGAAATGCAGAGGGCAGGTGGAAATTTCCTGACCGCACCATGCACAGCAGCTGAGCTCTTGCAGTTACCTGCAGAAAGCTCCGCGGGAGCGGGTCTGGGATCGGAGCCTGCCCTCCGTGGTGGCTGGGCTCTTGCTGAATGCAGAGAACATTTGAAAGAAATGCCCGAACAAAATATTAACTGTGCTCTGCAGATGTCACATAGCTCGTGGTACTAAGATTAACTGTTCAAACCATAATGAAAAAAAAAAAAAATCCCAGTATGTGATGTGCTAGGAAGGTATAAGTAAATGTAGCCATCTAAAAAACTGTCACACTCCACAGAAACGTTGCTATTTCTACAGGTCGCTGCTGGTCTATTCCATAAAGCTTTGAAACAGATGAAGATACTGAGAAATGGCCAACATGCATTGTCATACAGGCTTTCAGGAATACCTGATAAATGTAGCAGGGAGTTAGCGTCAGCAAATATCCATACCAAGCATGTTCAGTCTTTCTGAACCCGTAGTTTATCTGTGCAAACTGGTGCCAACGCCTGCAATGTCATCCTCCCGTCTTTAAGGTGGCATTTAAGTGACTAGCTCATGAGAGAAGCTTCTCAGCTGCAAGAGTAAATTAGAGAGACCTGTTGGCAAGACACTAGCTGAAACAAGTGACTTCAGTATTTTTTAATCACTACTCTTTGAAGAACCTGTGCGATCAGCTGGACAAGTAGTGACTGAGGAAATCCACTTTTTGGGCTATGTGGCTACACGTGCTATACCAGTCTGTTCAAATTCAGTTTTTTACAGCTTCCTGTTTGAGGAATAATTATGTCCTGCACTGTTCCCTATGGCAGGACTGTCTCCCATTCAAGGCTCATAATTTCTTCTGTTCTGAAAAAATATACATTTATATGTCTATGCCTTTCCTGTTAGGTAAGTAGTTTGATTGGTCTGTAGAGTTGTGAGAGCCAAGAAGCTCTGGTTCTCTTCACACGCAATGATTAACTAGGAAGGCAATTTTGAATTAAGCAGCAAGCTCTTTGTATTTCTGATTATCTTCACCTTTTGACTATTTAATTATAAAAAACCCCCAAAACTTTTTCAGTGTGGATAATTTACCAATAAATACTTCATAATAAAACTTAAAATGTTTGTGAAAACCAGTGCATTCCATGTCCTTCAGTGTGTTTCTGCAATGCCGTTTGGGGGTTTGTATTTTTGAGGCTTGGTAGGAAAAGTGTTTTGGTGAAAATATGATTCTATACCACGTTTTATGATTCAATAATGTGAAGTCACACAATGTGTGGACAACTTAGGAAAATCTTGATTTAGCTGCCCTACCAGTGTTGAGTGCTATTTCAGAAGAAGTTCTTAAGAGGAAATAAAAAAAAAAAACACGGTGGTGTATTACTGAGTTCTTGCAGAAATCCTTCATGCAGATGCCAAGAGCATGAAGTCAGTGACTGCCAAATAAGATGTTTTATTCAGTTTGTCTTTGTCCGCCATCTAAGACACTGAGGAAAGAAGTCAGAGTTGGTATCTTGAGCTTTAGTTAGGAGGTTGCCATTATCCGAAACTCACTCCTTTAGCCTAGAAGTGAACATAATCTGAATGTAAAGGTGGTGGTGCTGCTGCAGCGGTCATGACAGACAGCGTGACTGACGCTGGCCAGACTCCAGTATCAGGGAAAAGTGTGACAAGCAAAGGTTTGAAGAGGTAAAAGCCTTCTTGCTCCAGGCTGGGGATAAAAGAATTCAGAATTTTGGATGCTATAAGAAAGTTTATTGGACTCTTAAAATATAGTAATCAAAGACAAAATCAGTAATGAATGCTTCTGCATTTAGACGCAAGCAAATCATCTCAAGGCGGTTTCTGGGAAAACAGCTCACCAGAAAAGAAAAGGAAGGAATAAAAACACCTGTAGGAAGAGCAGTTTGCAGAGCGTGGTTCCCTGCAGCCAGCCCGGCGCACAGCACGCTTCTGCGCAAGGTTTCGCTGTGGAGCATGGCAGCCCTGCGCTGCATCCCTCCCAGCAGACAGATATCTGAATGATGGAGGGTCAATGATTCAGTGACCCTTCAATGTAATGAGAGTGGAGAAACCAGCTGTGTATCCAGCTCTGGAAAAATTGCCTTAGACTATTCAATTGCTGTATGTAATAAAAATTTAGTACATGCTTCATGCTGGATAGCATGAGAAGTCCTGCTTAGTATTTAATATAGGGCATTGTGCTGTTTTCATCAAAAGTGATAAAATAGCATTTTCTTGGTCGAAGTAGAATAAGAGGACATGAAGGGGAACTGTAGCTATGGATCGTTTTTTGTTTGCTTTTTTTGTCTTTTATATCTTTGTGATTTACTTCAAAACAGCTTTGGAGAGCCTGCTTTCATGACCTGGCCCGTCTAAAAGGTGGTGTTTGATCCTCCAGCTCCTGGATAGGGATATTCTACTGTATCAGCAAGTGGTCTTGCAGGATAGTGCAGCTCAATGGGAGCCAGTCTTTGCAAGCTGTCAACATACCACAGCTACAAAGCAGCAGAGTGCAGGGCAGTTTAGTCTGCATGCATTCTGGAATAACAGAAAATACATCTCGGACCGCATATTCATGACAGTCAAAAGGGGTATCTTTGATTTCCACCTCCCCAAATCTGCACCTTGCTGGTTTTGTGGGTGGATTCTAGAATTGGCACACGTGTGTTTACTCCATCCTGGGGCTGCGTTACTGCAAGGGTTAATACGCGTGCTTGGCAACGAGCAGATCCGTTCTTTTTCCAGTGAAGGCATAAGAAAACATTGCAGGATCCCAGATACCAGCACAATTTTCAGGTTCAGTAGCTGTGCCAGTAGAAGCCAGATGTCAGGGACAACTCGCACTTTACTGTAATAGTAGTAAAGACAACGCATTGAGCTGCATTTAACTGTGAAAGTTTCATGCCCCCAGAACTCTAACTGTCACTGCTTGGATTGCTGTGAATCGATAGGAATTCCCCAGATAGACGGTGTGGAGGGATGGACTTTCTCATTAAAAATCAATGGCAAAATTGTAGCTTGCATTAGGAAGTCTCTGGAGCAAATGTGAGTATTAACAGTTTTTTGGGATGTATTAGATATTTCTAATAGATTTAAGAGATTATTTCTAAGAACTTACGCGTTTGACGTCTCAATTTCTTATATGCTTCAGTTCTTCAGTCACGTTCTGTTTCTTTTATGCTAATGTTTATGTATTTGCATTTGATGGATATTTTCTTTCTTTAATAATTTCAAAAATTCTATATAGAGTCTTTAACATTTCCACAACTTGCATCTCAAGTTTTATAATGAGCTCGATGATGGCTCATCAATTAGAACTATTACTTGGCATACTAGATGAGAAAATTAGTAAATATTGCATGCCTGACACCTTGAAAAAATTAGTGTTTAAGAAGATTAGTTGTTTCACCCTAAATGTCACAATTTGCAGGCCTGCTTCATGTAGTTGTAACCACATGTATACCCAAAGGATTCTCCAATAAAGCATAGCTTCATCTGGTTCTTGAAAAAGGCTGCTTGCATAACAATTTGATACAAAGTCAATACAACACTCCCCCCCCCCCCCCAAACAATATTTAAACAAAAAAACAAANCCCCCCATCCAATATCTTACAAAACTAAACAGAAAAGGACTATATAGTATGTAGCACAGATGCTGAACTAGGTTTACTCCTGCAATCTGGATATAAGGGCAAGATTTACTCGCTTCGAAGACATGAGGCACCATGCCCCTGTACTGGGCACCAGTGAGGCTGCATCTCGAATGCTGTGTTCAGTTTTGGGCCCCTCTCGACAAGAAGGACATTGAGGTGCTGGAGCGTGTCCAGAGAAGGGCAATGAAGCTGGTGAAGGGCCTGGAGAACAAGCCTTATGAGGAGCAGCTGAGGGAACTGGGGTTGATTAGTTTGAGGAAGAGGAGGCTGAGTGGAAACCTTATCGCTCTCTACAACAAGGAGGGTGCAGTGCGGAGGGTGTTGGTCTCTTTGCCCAAGTAACCAGCGATAGGACAAGAGGTAATGGCCTCAAGTTGCACCAAGGGAGGTTTAGGTTGGATATTAGGAAAAATGTCTTTCCTGACAGAGTGGTGAGGCATTGGAACAGGTTGCCCAGGGAGGTGGTGGAGTTCCCATCCCTGGAGGGGTTCAAACAATGTATGGATGTGACACTCCAGGACATGGTTTAGTAGTCATGGTGGCGTTGGGTTGATGGTTGGACTAGATGATCTCCGAGGTCTTTTCCAACCTTAATAATTCTATGATTCTATGATTTATTTTAGGGCTCTGCTATCCTGGAGTGCAGAAAAAAAGGGGTGAGGTTGGCCAGCAGAGTTCTGATACGGGTACCCATGGGACTGATAAATGGATTTACTCTTGGTGAGGTGAAAACAACGTTAAAGTAACTAGGCATGTAATGGCTACTGGGCTAGAATATTTCTGTATGACTTAGTAAAAACAGATATCCTCTTTCAGCATGGGAGTGCTGACCTAAAATATTGTTTTGTTCTTCCCCCTGAATGACAACATTAGAGAGGCAAGTCTGGTGTGAGCATCTTCTGTTGAAATGAAGTGGTCTTATTTGTTACCCACAAGTTAAAAAACAAGACAGCAGCGCATCATGGAGTAATAAGTAATTATTTCCAGTATATGCATGTGCAGTGTAGACTGAAAAGATGGCATTGCTTTGCACGCTTAAATTTCTGAAGAACATCTCTATTATTGCCTTGGATTGTCGGACACCCACCACACTTTCCTTTCCTGAAGAATTCCCTGCACCTGAAATTCCTGTTGTCAATTGTTGATTAGTAAAAGTAAGGCTTCGTGGTTTGGAAAGCAAAGGGAGAGAGGTGGAGGGAAAAAGAGATTACTTTTTTCCGGGAACTTTTCCTCACCGAAAAAGGCTGTCTTTGCTTCAAAATCTTGCTTTGGGCCACAGGCTACTCAAAAGTTGGCTGAGCTTGTTAGCAGTTTCTTGCCTTTGCTCATCTTTCTTTCTTTGCCATGCTTCATTTAAAAGAAATGAAGAAATAAAAATGCTAATTTCTGGGAGTAAATTGTAACTGAGGAAGGTAGTGTGGGCTGCAGCGTGAATGGAGCAGGATGCTTTTTGAATAGATCCAACTGGCCATGCAAGTAGGATTTAAAAAAATACCCTTGGAAAGACATTCCCTTGCTCAGGACCTGAAGTGCAGCCAGTACCATCTCATGTTTGCTCCCAAATGAGGTACTTTTTCAGAAGCGAAACTTTATGCAATATTTCACATGACGTTGACCATTCTTCCTATTCCTTGCTCAGTTGCTCAATAGAAAACTTGCTGCCATTCATGGGTCTGGAAGGGGTTTTCCTCATACTCATTCCGAAGTGACTGCTTTTGCCACTGCTGCGTGTGACCCTAAGGAAGCTGCGACAGGGTGTCAGGAGGCTGCTGTTGCTGCTTTTCTGTTGGCTTTGGGGCAAATTGGGTTGGTTTTACCGTGTAGCAGGAGTTGGTGTTGGGTAACTGCAGTTGTCTAGGTCAGCCACAACTTTCTTCTAGCTGGTGGTACCGGAGGAGAGGTTGCCGCAGCAGGGCTGTGGGTTTTTGTTTGTCTGTCTGTTTAGTTTTTTTGAGTTTTTTTTGCTTGTTTTGCATTTTCTTTAAAAACTATAATGGAGATTCTCCTTTACCAGAAGACATATTGTCTTTCAAGACTGGTGTGGTCTGAGAATTATGACTTGAGGCTGAATCTGTGCTGGCATGATGTAGTTACTTGTATTCACAGAAACCTTGTTTGATATGTGAGCTCACGTTCCTTCCCAAGCTCATGTTTTTAAATTGCTTAATATTTGAAGAAAAAACAAGTTCAGAGGTATGCAGCTGAGTATCTGTGCTTCATGAATATCACGGTAGGATATCTAAGATACTGTAGCACCACCTGCTAAAATTTTTAATTTTGCTTCCCCCCCCACCNTAATTTTCCTTCCCCCCCCCCCAGTTAACAAAGTATAGCTAGATGCATATATTTGTTTCTCTCTGGGATAATTTGTATGATACAGATGCAAAGAAGGGGAGTTAGTATTTCATTATTTATGTAAATGATCTTTGACAAGAATTAATAATTATCAATGAAAGATAAATGTCGAGAGTTCACTGTCTCCGTTCCTTGCACAGATCTGGATGAGGAGATTTTTGCCAGCTTGACTCATTCTAAAGTTGTTTGAGATCTGTAAATTCAGCCTATAATCTCACTATAGGGAAACATAACTGTTAATGTCCAAAGCCTATTAAAAAGGGATTTCACATCTTTGGAATTTATTATCAAATCTCCATGATGTGAAAGCCCTTTTTAAAAGGTTTTGGACTTTATAGTCTCTCTGTCAGGAAATAATATTGTTGATGTGTTTTAAAGATTATGAAATAAATTTTTCTTCACTTTCATGACAGTTGTTTTAAATTAGTGTTCTACCAGTTGTTTGGAGAGGTTTGTTGTGTTCTTTCTTTCCTTTTTTTTTTTGTGAACAATTTCTTTTTTTACGTAATGAAAACTTCAGAAGCACTGGAAATCAGTTAATTCATTGGAGAGAACTGCTATTTCATAAGAATAACTTTAGTTTCCTCTCTGCCAGTCCCATGAGTCTTCAATGGCATTGGCACCCTGTCTTTCCTTACTGTATCTTCATAACAAATTCTGTAATACCAGTAATGTACTTAGAAATACACTAAATGTACTTATTATAGGAACTGCAACTACGATTCATACAGTTTCATACAGTAATTAACCATGCTAATTACAGTTGGGATGTAGGATGGGAGATAGTGTGCTACATTAAAACCAGAGAAATTAAAACAGAGCCATTTTATGGAACTGTTATGTTCTTTTGGGAACTGCAGATTTTAGTGAAGCATTAGCTAATTAAAAACACCAGGATAGTTCCTGAATAAACCATTAAAGCTAAAGGTTACTTTCACACTTGAGTGGTATATGTCAAAACATTTTTTCCCAATTTGTAGCCCTTGTGGAATATAGATTTAAAAATACTGTGCACAAAAATGCTTCAGTATTATAATGGCGCAAACCTACTCTGGTTAGGGGATCTTGAAAAGACTTTTCCTGAATTGTTGATTTTCAATTTCTGTTCCTGAAGGGTCAAGATACATTTCAGTCATTGTCCCTGCAATTCTGTCCCCTTCCTGCTTGCTTCACTGTTCTCCAGTCAGGCTGAAGAGTGGTGAGGCATTGGCACAGGCTGCCCAGGGAGATGGTGGAGTCACCAACACTGGAGGTATTAAAAAAACGTGTGGATGTGGCACTTGGGGACATGGTTTAGTAGGTATGGTGGTGTTGGGTTGGCGGTTGGACTAGATGATCTCCGAGGTGTTTTCCAACCTTAATGATTCTGTGATTCTATGAAGGACTGGATCCCCAAGCTAGTAAGCAGGGCTGCCATCCTTTAATGTGGTCCTGAGAAACTGCTCTCAGATACTTTCCACGGTTGTGCTGCTCTATAGCTCTATCTCCTTAGCCTTCCTGAATCCTGGCTACAGAGTCACTTATCCTCTATTATTGGATTAATCCTTTCCTCAGCAACAGGAGGGAAGCAAAGAAGTTCAGGTTTTTGCAGTGGAGTTTTAAAGCTACAATGACATTGACTCTTAGGAGAGGACAGGTGACGTTTAAGCCATAGTGTTTAACAGCTTGTTGAAGAAGAAAATTCTTTTGCCTTTACAAGACAGTACATCAGTGCTGGGACTGTGTTTCTAATACCATGATTTAAAAAGCATCAAATTTAGGAGATGAAGTGTAAATACAACAAAGAATATTTATTTATTTATTTATTTATTTTCCCCCCACTGGTATCATGTACGGGTTTAAAAGAAAAAAAAAAAAAGCAAACTCAAAACAAAACAAAAAACCCCAACCAAACCCCAGAAAAGCTGCCAAGGTCTGTTTTTTCCTGCTTATGTCTTGGCTGATGATATGCCTTTCCCTATGTAATCATAGACAGTAATCAAATCCCACCCTCAAATGAAAAATTTTGAGTGTCCTTCTATTTGAGCAGTACAAGTGGTCATCTGTTCAAAGGTTGGGGGGGAGTCTTACTGATACATGACTCAAGTGTGTTTTAGACCTCTGTAAAATGAACATCACTCAAATACTGATTTATCTGAAATAGTTCCATGACTTTATTGTTCACATTGTGGAAAAGTCGGTTCCTACAATCTGGATACTAAAATACTCCTGCTTATTTTCAAAGCTAATTCTTCTGTTCTTGCTTTGAATTTTACTGGGGAAATACATTTCTAGCTGAGCACAATGCGGATGAGTGAGTAGGAGGGGCAGAGTGAAGGCTGTGCAGGTGGGGGAGTTATTTAGTTGCCAAACTGTCTTTCACGTCTTTAAGAGTTCTCCACCTTTTTCAAAAGGACAAGTATATCTTTAAGAAAAGTAGAAGGGGCCTTGCGTTTGGAAAGGAAAGGTAACAATTAAAAGTATTAAGAAGAGGTGTAGTGCAGCAAAAGAGATCAGAGCAGAAGTATCTGGAGATTCATGTTATAGAAGAGAAGGCTGTGTGTTACCAAAAAGACTTTTCAGAAACTTCCTCTTGCATCATTCCAGTGAATTTTGTCTTTTTAAAAACCAGGGTCATTGACAGTCATAGAGATGCTGTTTCCACTCTGCCAAAATGTCTGTTGTTTAATTAGCCGTAATACTTCTTAATGTCCTTTCCAGCAATGTTAATGTTCTTAGAAGCCATATTGCTAACTTCTTCAGTCTAAGAACAAGTCGCCTCACATGCAGAAGCTGTAGTTCACTATTAATCAGCTTTGCAACTTTTCAACGTTTCAACATGGAAGGTTTCATTTTCTCCGACAATATTTTCTGCTAGAATTGGAAAACTGGCAAGCTATCAAAGTAGTTCTTTTAATGTTTTATAGGGGAGTTGGAAAGTTAATAGAGATAGCAAAAGCAGCTTTAGCTGTCCCACAGGATACTTGTCTGCCCAGCAACTGACCAGAGCAGGGCACAATTTTCCATCTCTCCAAAAATGCACAGAAAAAGCTTTTGCAAGTCTTGCCTGCTACTGATAGCTTAAAGTATTCAGAACGCTGTCAACTGATGCCTGGAGAAAAAACATTCATATTTTGAGATAGTATACACAGAGCATGAATTCCAGTCACCTTAATTCTGATTTGTGTAATTAGGTATTATGTATTTTTTAAATCATGTTTATAGAAGGAGCAATCTGAGGAAGACTATTAGTGATTGATCAGATTTATGCACCAAGTCTGTTAAAATAATGGGTGAAATTTTAATGGAAAATATTCTGGAGGGTTTGAATAGAGTGTGGTGGTGGAAGCCTTTGGAAGCCTTTCTTTTATTCTGAAGAAACTGCTGGAGGAGCACATCTGTGGTACTCATTAGGGTGTTTTGATTGTTTCAGCCAAACCTTGTACACAAAAACGTACTCCTCAGCTTCTAACGCTGCCTGGCAGGTAAGGAATTGCGGTCTGGTGATGAGAGAATTTCATTATCTTGCAGTACGAGATGAGGAGATTGCTCACCGGAGCAGTGGCTCTGAGTTGGAGCGAAACATTGTGAGGGGGGGGGGGATTTGCAGTTTCTAGTGCATGGGGAGGTCACAATCAGCATGGCTGTGAACTACGACATTCCTGTCCATAGGGTCTTCTGTCTGCAGGTCAGCCAGCATCTCGCAAGAGAAAGATGGACTTGAGAGATGGACAAGAGTGTTTAAAAAAAAAAAGGATGGCAGAAAGGACATGTAATAAACCTATAACAGTCAGAGCTGATGAAATGGGGCAGTGTTATTTCTGAGCTGCAAGCTGGTTGCTGTATTTTCCTTACCCTTTTTTTGCTGATTGTTTGTTTGAGGAGATAAGTAAGCAAAGACTGTTTGAGGAGGAGAAGCAATTTCTTGTTTGAAAAAGAAGTAATGTAAAAAATACAGCTCTGAAGTGCAATCCTCCTCCCACTCTATTTGAACAGCACTTCTGTAGTGGGTTTCCATGAGGAGCTGTAGATAGGTATTGGATAGTATTTCCCTGTTACTGTCATTCACACGTTGGGCTGTGCTGGTTTTGGCTGGGGTAGAGTTAATTTTCTTCACAGTCGCTAGGATGGGGCTATGGTTTGGGTTTGTGCTGGAAGCAGTGCTGATAACGCAGGGGTGGTTTCGTTCCTGCGGAGCAGTGCTTGCACACAGCCGAGGCCTTGTCTGCTCCTCACCCACCCCACCAGCGAGCAGCTGGGGGCACACGGAGCTGGGAGGGGGCACGGCCGGGACAGCTGACCCCAGCTGACCCCAGGGATGTCCCACACCATCCGGCGTCACGCTCGGCACAGAAACTGGGGGAAGAAGGAGGGAGGGGGACGTCCGGAGCGATGGCGTTCGGCTTCCCAGGTCACCGTTACGCGTGACGGAGCCCTGCTTTCCTGGGGATGGCTGAACACCTGCCTGCCCATGGGAAGCAGGGAATGAATTCCCTGGTTTGCTTTGCTTGCATGCGCAGCTTTTGCTTTCCCTGTTCAACTGCCTTTCAACCCATGAGTTTTCTCACCTTTACCTTCCCGATTCTCTCCCCCATCCCGTTGTGGGAGGAATGAGCGAGCGGCTGAGTGGTGCTTAGTTGCTTAGTTGGGGTTAAACCATGACATGGGCAAATGAATATTAAGAAATGTAATATGCTGAAATCAAGAAACTTAAATGTGGGGTTTGAGCCACAAAATTTCAATCGACCTGTAACCCTTTGCGGAAAACTCATGATCTTGTTTCAAGATCATTGTTTCTGTAAAGAAACACCCTAAAATTATCCAAAAAAAGGTATCACATATTGTTGACTGATTCCTCATTATGAAGCAGAAACTTCCTTACTGTCATCTGAGACCTGCCATTTGGTATCTTTAAGGCAGATCACTTAGCTGAACTGAATGAACTTTCTGCCTCGTGCCTTCTGCTGGCTGTCCTTCCGAGGCACAGAGAGGAGATTGGGTGGCAAACGTAAAGCGCTGGAAGGTGGCAGGGTGTTTTAGGTCTGTATTCTACCAAAGGGTAAGACAGTGCTTCTGTTAAAAACGTCAACGAAAGCAAACCCCGACGAACAAACAATCCCCCTGCCCCAACACAGAAAGGGTTTTGTCAGAGGTGCATGAGTGAATATCTAATGCTTGTCTGCCATTTAGGAAAGGGATTAAGGTCAATTTGTAAGAAAGTGCATGTGACAATTTGGATAAGTTAAAAAAAGCAAGCAAGC